>JBBPJO010000036.1:0-50041 GCA_038088815.1 Boletus nobilissimus | reverse complement strand
GTCGACGAGTCAAGGCTTGGAAAGCGCGGAAGAGAGATGTATTCCAAGGAGGTCTAAACTGGGAATACAGAGGTGTTTCGACGAGGTTTAAATAGTCAAAGGAAAGACCTTAAGGGTAGGCATAGAATGTTATAGAAAGCGATGGAATTGGATGGAAGGAATCGCTGACGAAGCAAGTGGAGATAAGATCACGTGGTTAGGAATGAGTCAGCAATAAGAGAAAAGAAATATAGTCCTGGGCGAGGCTCGAACACGTAGCAATAGTAGTACAAAGAGGAGAAGGTAGAAAGAAAGAGTAAATCGTAACAGATCACCCAACAAAAAGAGCCTGATATGAAAACAGGCATCGGTGCTAATGCAACTCAGAGAAACCACTGAACTCCAAGACTTCCTTGTTATTGACTGTGGCAAAGATGAGATCATCCTAGGGCTCACATGGCTTCAAGATCGCAATCTGGAGATTAACTGGAGTACAGGAACCATTTGTATTCATGATACAGAACTGACCATACAGAAGTGAATGAGGGAATGATGTGGCCAAGGCCCAGACTATCAACATCTTCAATAGGAAATGCCAGATGAACAAAATATGGTGATGACAAGCTCTGTGGTGAAAGCAAAATGTCAATCTGTTACTCACAGCAAGAACCAATGAGGTTCATCTAAAGGTACCTGACATGGATCCAACCATGCAGTGAGAGCAGATACCAGCGCTCATAGAATGCGAGGAGAATGATGATGAAGAGCCAACTGTATCCTCTCTTAGAAAAACAACAATTTCGACGTCTCTCGCTCAAGAGGCGAAGAAGACCACAACGGAACAAGGATGCATAGTTGGCAGAGGACGACTTTGTCACCAAGTTTGGGAGAGACATGTCATCTCTAATGGAGTGAGCTAATTGATTATTGTGCTAGTGCCAGACCCTCTCACGCAGAGATGGAGGTTAATGGAATTTGGTTATGTAACATAGGGAAATATCTGCTAGTAGGTGATGGGGTCAACAATGCACACTGCGAAGAGTGCACTGAGTTGTGCTTTTGGAAGAGGCATAGCTGAAAGCTACATCAGAGCATTGCCATGACAATATGGGTGTAGACTCTTAACTTCAGATCAAGGCCAGCAGCCTTGAGCAGGCTTGAATGACCAGTTGGACTCATGGCCCTGCACGTATGATGCCTTATCATTTTCCCCCATGTCATCTGTCTGTAAGTCTTGATCTGTTACTAGTAGAGTCTGCTACTGGTAACACCTTGGCTATAATCTCTAGTCTCCACAACTACCTTTGGTGGTAGGGCCACTGGCCCCATGGCTGACAAGAGCAGTAAGTCAGTACAACTTGAATTAATTTTCATTCGTCAATGTTCTGCCAAGCAGACTCTGGGTCCTTACAGACTGACAGCTCCCTTTCCATCTCTGGATCAGGAAGCGCCCATATTGGGGATGAAACCTCCTTGGAAAGAATCTTCAAAGTGATGATGGCTATGAACAACAATCTACCTACAGCAGTATCTGCGGCAGTCAACAACAAACTCACAAATGTTTATCATATGCAACAACTGATGTTGCAAAAAATTGAAGGGATAACAAGCAATACTACCCTGCTGTCAGGAATGGTTAGCACATTGACTGACCAGGTTGGCTTACTATCCAACAAAACCAATTTTATGATGTTAAAGGTATTAGATGTAAGGAACAAGCTCAATGTAATGGATACCCACTTTGTTGCCCCATAGTTTTACAAGTCTTGTTATTGTACCCTTCCATCCATCACTCTAGGTGTGCTCATTATGTGTATGCCCTATTCCCTATGCCTACCCTGTGCCTACCTATGAGTACCTTGTCGATGATCTTTGTGACTCTTCTTATTGTGTGTTCAAGATCTCTTGCTGGTTACAATTGGCAGCACTCACAATTGTTTCTGTCCAGACATTGATACATCCCAGAAGGTCAATCATGGCACTGCTTTTGATCCTACACACCAGCCTTGCATCAGCAAACCTACATTTTTTCTGAGTTATCAAAATTAATGACCTTGCTGAGCTGTCTGACTTGACTGACAGCATGCTATCAGTGCTATCATTTATAAGTAATTCATTGCTATTAGCATTCTCAGAGCTATCAGCATATCAGCTTGTCAATTCACCAGTGATATCAGTCCCATCAGTCCACCCAGTCAATCAATTAATCATCTGGTCAGTCTTGTCAGTCTTGTCATCCCATCAGTCAGTCGATCGACCAGTCAACCAGCCATGTCAGTCTATTAGTCAGTTGGGTTGTCAGTCAATCAGCCAAGTCAGCCCATCAGCATACCAGCTGATCAGTTAGTCATCTCTGTTAGTGTAATGCACAGCGTAGTGTGCTGCAATACTTAAGATACTAAGCTCAAACAAGGATGAAGAAAGAGTGAGGGTACAAGTGAAGTTTGTAGTCCAAGTGCCGAGCTTCGAGACGATGCAAAGCCTAAGTGGTCTCACCTATTCAGGTATGAACTAAGTGCTCACTGAACTTGGTGGTCACTAGAAATAATGCTGGTATTGCGTAGAACTAGCTTAAAGGGAAAATACAGAGGGCGAGAGAGCACCCTTATATACAGTGTTAAGAGCGAAAATGCTAGTTGAAGCGGACTAGCCACTTGCTGGATCAACTCAGGACGACTCTGGAGTCCACAGTGAGTAACCAAAGGATACAATGTGGCGCTCCAGGGAGTAACTGTGCTTCAAAGTAAACAACTGTAAATAGCTCAGCCACAATGGACTGGGAGGCGCAAAGGTAATGTTCTGTATGGGTAGAAGCACCACAACAAGGTAAAGAGAAGCTGAAAAGCGGTAGGTAAGTAAAGTGACCATGGAGAACAACATGGGCACGATTAGAATGAGAAATGAATGATGAATGAGGTGCGAAATCAACAAAACTAACATACAGTAGGCCTCTACTAAATAAGGAAATGGTGTGCAGCACCTCTAGTCAATGTGAGTCAATGAAGTATGACTAGATGTGCAGCATGAGAGTCAATATGAGTCATGACGAGTTAGAAAGAACAAGGCTATGCCACAGGCAGTGAAGTCCAAATAAGGCAACTGCAGTGGGACAGAAAGGAAGTCTAAATATGGGTATAGGTGGGGCGCCATGTGAAACAGAAGCGGAGAGAAATCAGGAGACATATCTGATATAATGGAGGATGACTCCATTACAAATACAACTGTGTACAGTGAAGAGAGTGAGACTAGGAGTCGAGTGAATGAAAGAACAAGTGAAAAAGTGTACCCCCTCAGTAATCCATAACAGTCAGTCACATCAGTTGGTCAGTTGGTTAGTTAGTCAGATGTGTCAGGTTTGTTAATTTGTCAGCTAGTTAGTTAGTTAGTTAACCAGTCCATTCAATAAATTAGCTTATCAGCTTGTCAGTAAATCAGTTAAGTTAGTCAGGTCAATCTATCATTGATTAGGCCATTTAGGCCTGTCAGTCTTGTCATTGATTTCAATGACTCAGAAAAAATGTAGGTTTGCTGATGAAGTCAATGAACCAAGACATCACCATTCTTGCCAATCTTCATGTGCTGTTTGAGAAGGAGTGAGGTCATGCGAAGGTCACAGTCTTGTTGGGACAACCCCATCCAGGGTGTGGTCTTTGAAGAGCACAGAGAACAAGAACACTTGGTACTCAGGAGATTCTGCGATGGATACATGATACCATGGCACTTGGGCATGGCTTCAACAAGTGCAGTGGCCATGATGTTGCCCATTTTCAGACTCTGACTTATTGTGCCTTATTCATCATTTTCTCCCTCAACATGAACAAGGAGGACATACAGAGCAAGAATGACTGTGTGTGCCAGGTATACCTTGTCTTCACATCACAGTTTTTGCTTGTTCCTTGTTTGCACGACCCCTCTCAGATGATGAAACTGCGCTTCATGCTACCATGGTGATTTCAAGATGGTCAAAAATGTGGTCTGTTTCTCCTTCCCTTTTTTGATACATACTGTAGATGACTCATGGGGCATGACTTGTTGTACATCAACCATCCACCATTATAATTTGCATGCACCTCCATTGTGACCAACAACCCTACTTAGACTTCTGCTGCATAATATGCATGCATGTACACTGTGAGTGCATAATATACAACCATGTATCCGTTCTTTCATATGGTAGTAAATAGAGAGATAGAATACCTTTCAGCATGGTGCATGCATTGCATTATTGATGAATGTGCCAACACACAGGAACCATTTGCTGTGACAATACACTGATTAGTGGGGGTTCTGATGTAGCACTTTGGATAGGAAATGGTGACAGTGATGCACTCCATTCTCATACAGGGAGAGAAGTTGACAGCTGTGTCTTGACTGTTTTTGTACCCAGTGTAATCAAGTTTGCTAAATGCTCTTCAAGCTGAGACTTGGACAACCATTTAGCTAAAGTGCGGGGCAATGAGGGATGGTCTTGACACTCATCTGATGTTGTATGATCCCCACCCTGAGCTTGGCCCTGTTTTCCATACCCACTTATCCTAATTTCACCCAAACATCCTCCCAATCGCATTCATGAGCCACTTGAACAGCATGCAGCATACCCGACATTGTCCTTGACCTGTGTATCTTGTGCATCAAAACACCACAGGCTCACCCATGAGGGGTCAACCGAGTTTCAGGTCTTCATGGTTGTCTTCAAGGTCAAGGTCAAGATTACAATATCCTGACCGGTGGATTGCAGATATGTTGATATGCTTTGGTTGCAGAAAATATTGATTGGCCAGACCCACCAACTTGTCAAATTATTGGTAAGCTGTCAGACAAATCTGGATGTACCGTCTCAACACAATGGCTAAGCACCTGAACTGCCACACATTATAAGCTATTAGCCAACAGGGTATCAAGCAGTTCTTTCTCCTTGCTCATGGCACCATAGCCCACAAATGCAAGTACCAAAAGAGTGATTGCACAGAACAATATGAGGATGAGATCAAATATGTTGTAGGGTGATTTCCAGAGTTGCTGAACTCAAAATGAGTTTTCTCAAAGAGTCAAGTGTTGACCAATGACTCACCCATCCCCAAGGAAATGAAATGAACACCAACTTCAAGAATCATGGAGGTATTGATGAGAAATTTGAGAATATAGAACAGAAGTCCAGGCAGCCATCAGACAGGCCGAGTGCGACAGTCGTGACCAACAGTGCAGTCATTGCTAGATAAGATAACAATGTATGCCCACGAGTGTACCAGACAACCAGCGATCCTGCACATTATTTTCTTGCAGGTAGTAAGTGTGTATATTGAATGTGGAGATCTGTAGTCGCATGCCATGGGTCAATGAGGGTTGGGGCTTGTGCACAATGGGGATAAATGTTGGCTCTGAGGGCGATGCACCCACCACATCATTGTAGGTAAGTCCTAAAGATCCCGGTGTGTCAGGATGATCCATGATTCAGATCAGCTATGGATGCTGATGGGGACACCCATAAATACACACCTTGAGAGAATCCCTATTACCTCCCATGAACAAGGTCTTGTCCTGGTACTGCCTTCGGAGTGCGGGATCCAGGGGTACCTTTTTGAACACCAGAGAGTGGGTGTACCTAGCACACATGTTGTAGAGTGAGAGAGCCATGTCATGTTGTTGTGCACCATTAGGTTGGCAAAGAAGGGCTGGCAGAGATAGAATAACCTGACATTGATATAGGGGACTCTAAGGACAGCACAACATTCAATCGTTATACATACACAAAAAGAGACATTCCAACTAACCTCTTGATAATCTTTGTGAATAGGTCATCTGACAAAGGCTCTTGCATCTTGTGGTGGCTCTCAGACAACTTCTTCAGCGCCTTCAGGCTCCCCAGCTCTGGAAGACAGGAACATCTGCAGTCACAGTATACCCTAAGTAGTGATGATGATGAACCAGTTCTCAAGCATCTGGGGTGCCACACATCCCATCGGATTGCCTGTGATCTGTGGAGTTCCCAGACAGAGGGACACTGGAAAGCAAGATGCAAGATGAACATACAAGGTCACAAAATTGTGACATGACAAACCTGAACTTGTTAACTCAACCACCATCTCCAATCAAGGCTACATCTTGCATTGCCCTTCAAGTTCAAACATCCATACCTAGGCTGCATCTGCAATGGAAGAGGGTCAGATATCTTAACCTGGCGACCTCTTGTGCTCTTCCCTGTTTCCTGGTCATTTTGTGACAGACCTTTTGTGAACACATTCAACCTTTAACCCTTGGACTGATGATTCACTTACATCGTCACAGTCTTCCTTTCTCTTTGAGTTAGTGCCTTTTTGCAGAGAGTCAGATGTCACTTCCATGTATTGCCGTCCAGCTGCCACCTCAACTGGGATTTTCCTGTCACTTCAATGACTAGCTTTGGGATGGCTGATCAGAAATCCAGACCTGGATTGTCCAAAAATGGCAATACCGAAATCTGACAGATTCCATCTCCAACCAGGGATTTGTCTTCAATTGGTAAGCTAGATTCCCCCAAACCACTTATTATACCCCTGATAAATGCTCCCCCTGGGGCATTGGCTGTAGGTCCATGCCATGGCTAGTGGCTATCTCATTGGATGCAACAGGTTGGTTTTCACACCCCACTAATGCTAATGCTCCAAGTCATCCATTTCAAGTGGCACAATTAGTTTGTTGGTAGTTTCATACTCTAATAAGAAAGCGTACAAATGTGTACATTAGGGTATACCCTTGAAAAATAAACCTTGCTAAGAAACTTGAACCCCCAAAAGAATATTCTCCAGCATAGGGATGAGACGTTCCACCAGTCTATCTGCAATCCTATCAATGAGGGCCTCACTAATGGTATGATCTGTTGTGATTGTAGGCCCCTGGGGCTCTTGCTCGGGAACTTGAAGACCAGATGTGAGAGCTTGCTGGTATGGCAAACCCGCTCCTCCAGGCATGACACCACATTGCCTCTGCCAAGCAACATTGCCTCTGCTTGCCAGTAACATATGTCGGGACTGCCAATGTGACATTGTCAACATCACTCAACAGAACTCCAGGGGAACATGGAGGATGACTGTGAGACTGATGGTAGTGCTGGTGAGGACTCAGATCAGGGGGAAGAACAGGGCCCTGAAGTCCTCAGGACACCATGGATCCCACCAAAGCTTTGTTTGCTTTGATCAAAAACCACACAATACTCTGTGGTGCATGCCTATGTTGAGCACATCTTCCTGCCCATGCTTGTGCCATGAGGGAAAATGATGAAGAGAATGCTCCTGAAGAGGGTGGTCATGATCGGGAACAATTGTCCACTGCTGCCAGAACTTCATGCAGGCAGGTCAAGGATTGGTGATTAGGAATTGCACAATGCCTTCGTAGAGTGTCACAGCCAGTACCTCTTTCTGCCTATAAGGGACAATGATTTCTTCAACACAATTACCACTATGATAACTACAATGATGGCCCCACCCTGGAGATGCTCCAATGACCTGATGTATATTCCATCTTGACACATCCCTTCAAAAACATGGTCCTTGCCCCTGCTTGGATCATGTGGCGAGATCATTGTTACCATATTCTGACCAATTCCTTTCAAATGTTTTATTTGGCTCCACCTATCGCCATCATGGATCATGTCATGACCATAGGGAGAATGGACTCTGGTGAACAGAACTTGGATAATTTGGAGGAAGAGGAGGTAAGACAATCAGTGGTCTAGCTCTGCATTGAATGATGGTTGCCTTGCAGGTAGAAGCCATGAGTGCCACAGAGATGTTGCAGTATTCAGGAGACTCCCCCAGAATCCATGAATGGTGCATGAATGGTCACAACATGTTTGTACATGGTTGTCTGCCTGTCTTTTCTGATACCCCATGCTATCATCGGGCAGCTCTCCTCCTCCACCAGGCATGGCCTGAGGGTCTACATTTTCTTTCCTTGCATGATTCATCAGAGTCCACTCACAGGACAACACATGAACATGATGCCCAAAGGTGTCCTGGATTCATTCTGGGAGGAGGTATTTCTTCCAGTGATAGCTGAGCAGGCGGAAGAGAGTTGGGCGCCCTACATGTCACAGACTCTGGAGGAGGGGAGATACAAGTAGAAGAGAGCTTCACATGGCAGAAGGATGCTTCCACTTTCCAATCAGGCATTCCTCGACATCCAGTACAACATGAAGCAGCTTATCTTGGCAGAGGAGGATCATTCCATGTATGGATCATTCTTCTTTGCTATCAAAGGAAAGGGCATCAAGCTGCTCACCAAGGATGGCCAGGGAGGCAAGTATGTCTCTCCAGAGGTGGCGCTCCACCACAATCTGTCCTGCTTGAACTGGGACTACATGCTAGATCATCAGAATGGAGAGCTTCTTGTTGATGTTGGCATGTCCTTCACACCCAAGACCACAGATCCCTTGGTTGGACTATGGTGACTGGACACCTTGGAGGAATTCTATCCAGCTTCTGGTTTCAACAAGGGGACCATCCATTACCATTGCATGCTCTACAGATATGGTGCATTGTGGGCAGAGATGCCAGATGATTGTGCTCTTCAAACCCGCATCGCATTTAGGAATACATACAATCTCTATTATGAGGTGGTCCATCCCAACAACAACAAGCCATCCTTTGCCAAAGACAGCGATACATACAGCATCACTTCAACATACCATAGGGAATGATCTGAGATAATCAAGGTCCTTCACGGTGCAAAAGCAAAGACATATGGTGTCAGAGATAAGTACTGGGTCAGTGGACAGGGAGCACAGGTTCTGCTGAGAGATGTTGTATCACATGTGAGAGACACCATCATTCTCAATTTTCCTGCTCACCCCTTCTGATGAGATGGGTTTCAGGCCAAGCATTACATGGAGTCCAAACCGGTCCTCTGGCTTCCATCTAGGCCTAGTCTGGTTCAACTTTTTTTCCAGAAGGATAGAGGAAGTACAGAGAACTCAGATCCAACTCAAGCAGGTCAATTCTCCCAACCTAGGAACCCTCACTGGGATTCTGAACCACATGCTTTAATGCATGATCTACACTCCCATCATCTATGACTTCCATGTGAGGGAATCATTGGCCTTGCTTGAATATCGCATTGTTCTCTGAAAGACAGGCATGTTCTTCCTCCACGACCTGGATGCACAGTTCCAGCCTTGTCTAGATAGCATTCAGGAGAGCAACAACTTTAGAGTCCTAGCTTTGATGGGACTCAATGCCAAGGCTCAGAGGGACAAGGCTCTGGCTTCCCAATGACCAACCATCTTGGATGGTTTTGATTAGACTGCCAGGTTTCCCATCAGACCCAATCCCACTTGGGGTCAGCTGAAGAAGGCAATCACAGCCAATCCCATGCTGATGCTTAAGGAATGGACAATCCCTTCTGGACTGCAGAACCAGTTGGTGATTTTGGCCCGTTTGTTCTGCAGGTTTACTAAGCAACTATGGCTGATGGTGGATGACAAGTCCTTGAAGGGAATTGCACCCAGTTCTGTGTCCTTGTTGGATGCCATGAAATGCTGGACCATCTCTAGCATCAATCAGACCCTCCTCCATACCACCTTCAAGGCTTGCAATACTGGTTTGGAAGTCGAGGATGGGGTGGTCCATGGTCGACAAGGACCCTGGTCCATGTCGCTTGCAAGCAGGAAGGAGATATACTTTTCCACTCCTGGAGAAAAGACACTGAAGGGGGGCTCGCAATGGCTACTGTTTCTGGATGACATAGGGTACATAAGGCTCTATCATGAAGTGCTGGAGGAGTGCAACAAGGAAGAGGGGCTGCTTGTGGATGATGTGCTGGAAACCATCTTCTTACACCTTCATTGTCTTCTGGCAAGTCAGAAGGGCACACCAAAAACCAAGGGGTTTGTATGGAAGGCGAAGGACCATTCCTTCATGTTCTATACCAATCCTGCATTCTACAAAGTGGAAGGGCTTGGCAAGGAGTCTAGGATGGAATGCAAGTCTGGTGAACAATGGGTCTCCTTACATGCACTGAAATCCCAAAAGGTCTTTGAGGAGATCCTATGGCGATCAAGTGGATTGGATGGACTAGCCAGCAAGAATGTGGAGACTGAACGGCAACTGAGGAGAGCACAACTTCAGCACCTGAATGCCACGACCAAGAACAAGAGGAAACCACCACAGAGAAAGAAAAAGGTGAAGATTATAGAGCTAAGGAAGCTCACCCCTGAGGAAGATGATGAGTTTGAATCACCTTTGATGCATTGGATTCAGGGGCCAGGCCACTCAGCAGAGAAGGAGGGGAAGGAGGAGACCCATAATGAGAGTGAAGATGATGACTCTTGACTTGGAATGAAATAAAAATTCTAACTCATTCATTCAGTTTCCCTTATTTTCACTTCTATCTGTGGTAAACTTGCTATAACAATTAGCTCCTATGAGCAGTTGACGAGCAGTTGATGAGCAGTTACCATATAAGGCAACTGCTCACTATGGATCATTATGGTTGCCTCATGCTCATATAGATTGGCCTATCCTCCAGTTATGTATGCCTTCAAGTGTCACCCAGTGTACCAAGGATGATACATACTATAGTAGTAGCAGATGTCCTAGTCTTTGATCTCATGGAGTTGCTACTAGCTCTTCAGTAAGTTTGGTTGTTTCACTGTCACCTGACACATTGAAGACAATGAGATGGAGTCATGATGATCATATTATACTCACACCCACACCCTGTTCCTAGAGAAGCTGGGCTTGAGTATGTCACCCACCATCTTGTACCAAGTCCAATTGCCAAGAATTGACAAAGGAGTTGCTTTATTTCCTTCTGTGAGACCATACCTCACATACCATTGCTTGACAATCTGAGGATAGCCTTCAAGCGCCCAGTGTACCAAGGATGATACCTACTATAGTAGTAGCAGATACCCTAGTAGTCTTTGCTCTCATGGAGTTGCTACCTGGCTCTTCAGTAAGTTTGTTTGTTTTACTGTCATCTGACACATTGGAGACAACAAGATGGAGTCTTGATGATTATATATACTTACACCCACACCCTGTTCATAGAGAAGCTGGGCTCTAGTATGTCACCCATCATGTGATCGCTAGACGAAACTATTATTCCCCCTGGAAACACAACCTGTGACCAGTGTACTGAGAGTCAGGAAGAGATCAATACCTGTGTCACCCATTTAGAGGAGACTGAAGCCTACCAACACGCTGTACTTTGCTTACTAGATCAGCAAGCCTTACCACCCTTGGCTACCCAAGGATCAACAAAGGAGCTATTTCATCATATATTGCCTTACTGTATTACTGTATTTGCCTTCTGTAAAGATTGATCTTTGTAGCCTCAACAATGCTAGCTGATAGGTGGGTTTCCCTATCATTGCTTGACAATCCAAGGATGGTGGTAACTGCTACCAAGCTCCCAAAAATCATCTTTATGAAACAGCCATATCACCTTCCCCATGGGGTCATGATCTATGTTGCAGAAAGCACTGTCATAGTTATTATTAGGAAATGATCCATAGGATTGCTGATATTGTGTCTTGCTTGGATCTCACATGTACCTGTCATATCCCATTCCTATGTACATTGCCCTTCCACATTCACTTCGGACCCAGACTTCCTCTGGGCTCCAGTATATAACTCCATACTCCTCTGTTGTACCTTCAGTACGAAAATTATATATATGTTTGTGTATAATGTCACAACATTAAAACAGTTTTCCTCTTCCTGTCCTCATCTCTCCCATCTCTTCCTCTTACCTTGGACCTCCAACCCTCCGAAATATTGTACCACTGTCCTCACCCCCTCTGTTCCCTTGGTTCTCCAATAACTCCAGCATTCTTGTTAGCTAGAGACTACCCTCACCTCCAAGATTCACTCCATGATCTCCAAGACCACCTCCTCCACTTCCACCCAGAGTTCCACCCAATCATCTCCGGACCTTTGTCTGCACTCCCTCCGCCTCCGGAACTCCGGACTTCCACAAGAGACAAGACCAGGAGGAATCAGGACTCTGACAGTATTTTTGTACTACACTTGTCATCTCACATTCCTTATCTCAATGTATCCTCATGACATCACTCCGCTCTTGTGGTCTTATGACCTCTGAGATCCCATCCTTATGTTCTTATACCCTCCATATTTTGTCGATCAAAGACAGTGCTCTCACAAAGCAATGTCTCGACATGTCCGTTTTCCTCTCTCTTCAGTACCTCTGAACAATCCTAGTGTTGGCCACCTGTGCCTCCACAACACCCTCCTTATCTCCAACTTTCGCTCCATTTTGGGCCTTTCCCATCTGTACTTTTCATGTCCTCTCATTGGTTCTCCCGATGCTCATTTCTAGATCCTTGCTTGCCCATCGGAATCCATCAATTCCAGGACACAAGCATCCTTCTCCATGAACACTAGCAAAAGGACTTCCAACTCTGACATGATTCTCCAGTCTTATGAGTTTTCTCTTGGATATACAGATTCACCCAAAACTACCCCAGATGTAGTAACTATTCTAGCTCCATCTACCTTGTCCTTCACTCCCTGAAGAACTCCATTTTCCTCCAGAGTTACTCCAGTATTATAGGACTTTGGATATGTCTTCATTAAGGACATCATCTCTACCCTCTTTCCACTCATTCATCATCTCCTTCAAAGACTTCCCTTCCATGCCACCTCCATCAAGTTCTCCAGATTCTCCAAGGAACTCCGACGTTTCCCGCACATGGTTGTCTTCACTCCTTCCGCTTCCCTCTCTGAACTCCTTGTATCTCCTGAAGATTATCCTCCTCTGTCCACCTTCGTTGTTCTCCGGAGTTCACTGTAGAACCTCAGGACTTATTGGACTTTCGACAAGATATCTCTCCCCTGATTCCCCTTGAAGACTTACCAATTCACTGTTGTCCCTGTTGAGTCCTCTGAACCTTCTGAGGAACTCCAGATCTCCAACATTGTGAATGTTTTCACTCACCACTCATCTGCTCAACTCCCTTGAAGACCATCCTACCCCACTGTCATCTCCATTGTAGTCCTCCAGACTCTGGACTTTATGACACTGTGGTTGTCTTCATCTCCGAACTCTCCTCCCACAAGCCTCTAGGCTTCCTCCATCCACCTCCAACATCTCTTGGTGGATATCTGTTCATCTCTCCTGAAGACTCTGCTTCATTGTCATTTCCATAGAGCCTCTGGATAACTCTGGAGTAACTCTGGAATACTGACTGCATCGATGTCTTCCACTCCTTCTTCCTCTGTTCCCAACCTCTCCCTATGCCTCCTGAACTCCCCTAACATCTCTGATCTCTGTATGACAATACCACTTCTGGACCTCTTCTGGTCACTCCTTATTGGATTTTAGACATAACTAGTTATTGGAACCTGCTGGCTCTCCTATTAATCAATCCATTGATTGAGCAGGAATTGAGTAGCAACCAATCCAGACTTCTATGAAAGAAATGCCAATCCCTGATGTCAGCCTCTGCGACCTCCAAGACCTCCAATATCAGCTCTGTCTTCTGACACCTCCAGTATCAACTCCATCTCAATGTCACTCTGTCTTTGGTATCTTTTGATATCTGTGCCTTGTGCACACCCCAGAATAGTCTTCAGAACCCTTTGGACTCCAATGCCACCCATCCCTGCACACTTGTTGCACTATAGGGTTTTTGGAACAACATTTGGTCCTTTTCCTACTCCTTCCATTTTCTCCCGACTGCTCCACTCCATCTCCGGAGCAACTCCTAAAAACTCCAAACTATATTGGTTGGACATCACAGTCTAGGATTGAAGATACCTCAGGATGGCTCCTCCCCGCTTTGTTTTTCCCTTCTGGATGTGCTTGCGCTCTCCTCCATAGACCCTCCTTCTGAGGATCTCCTCCAATCTTTTTATATGCCACCTCAGCCTTATCCACTTTTCTCCAACCCATCTCCAGACCTCCGAACATCAACTCCAGGATAATCAAATACTCACATCATCATGACCAAGTTTATTTTTACCTTGATCCTTACAGAAGAGTTGATCATCCTTGCCTATGACCACTGTGCTATCTTGCACACTCCATTGGTCACCTCTGATGTTTTGGACATCAACTCCGAACTCCTTTTCTTTCTCCCTAGTGAATATTCTTGCATTGTGGCCCATCCTATCCTTGCCTCCGAGTGCTGTGTGCTTCCCTCCACCTCCCTCCAGACTGTGTGAGCTCTGCTCCATGCTCCTCCTGTCTCTGCTCCACTTGCAACAATTTTGACTTTTTCAAAAACCTCCTTTTCAGTGCAGTATACCTCACTGCGTTCATCTTGGAACCATCACATCCCATCTCCGAGACCGAAGGATTATCTTAATCAACACTGAGCTCCCCATTCTCCCTCCTCATCTCCAGACTTTTGGCCATGGACCCTCTAATTCCAGAACTCCGGAGCTCTGCAGAATAGGACCATAACAGTCCAACTCCCTTCTGACCCTGTCTCTGCTGCATCCTTGGACAATTCTTTGATATTACCACCTGGAATTACTCCATCACATGCAAGCATCATCTCTGAGACTATGGGTATTACCGACCTGTATTACTGGCTCTCCATGACTCCATTCTGAGTCTCCTTGCCTGCTAGTTCTGGACCTTTGTTCCTCGAGGTCCTTCTTCACTCTGAAAACCCCTGCTGGGACTCCTATACCAGCTCTGGACCTAGTTCATTTAGGTCCTCCTTTTGCTCATCCCCTGGTCCCCTCCTCCAAGATTTTCCTTCCACAGGACTTCTCAGACAAAAATTAGAAACTTCTTCCTGCTCCTTGCATCCACCCATTTATTCCTTCTGAGTTACTTCACTGCAATTCATTGCACACCTCTGCCACACCTCCATGCATTTGTGTCTTTGGCACATCTCCGCCTGCTCCTCCTTGCCTCTCCAGCTTGGAGTTGAACTCCCTTACATCTCCGAAGAAATCTTGGTAGTATATATACAACTTAGCCTCATAGAAGAACACAAACTCCTATAATTATCATTCCGGACCACTCCATCTTTCCACTCCTTAACTCCTGATCGCTGCCAAAACATTTGGATTTCCTTAGTCATCCTCCAACTATCCAATGTGCTTTGGTATGCTCAGAGTTTCTTCTGATGCAATTTCCTCAATCTTTTTTTTCGGGTTCTCCTTGTAAGAGGGGGATAAGGACTCTGCTCGCAAAGATCTAGACATTCAATAAGCCCATTTCAGCCAGTACAGCTCACTTCATCCCTTCATGCATACTCCATGCAACCCCTGTACTCCGGACTTTGTCTCCATCTAGCACCGAGCACCTCTGTTCCAACTCCAACATGTCCTTCATCACTCCTGTCCTCCTCTCCCCAATAATTGATCCACCTGCATCTCCCTCCGTCCTCCACTCCTTGAGTCACCACATGATCTCCGAGTCATCCATAGTGAAGAACCACAACTTCTGCACAACTCCATGCAACTCCTGTACAACTCCTGCACACCTCTGTGCAATTCCTGTGCAACTCCTAACTCCATCTCTGACCTTCCCACTGGAACTCCAGATGATCCTTTCCATCTCCAGATGATCTCCAGAGTATCTCCGGAATTTTCGGAGTTCTCACGAGTCGTACATACACTGAAACTCCAGATGATCCTTTCCATCTCCAGATCATCTCCAAAGTATCTCTGGAGTTTTTGGAGTTCTTGCGAGTTGTATATCAGTCACTTTACCTCCAGGATTTAGTTCTTCCTCAACTCCAAAGATCCTTGACTCACACCCTGTTTTCGTCGAACTCTTCTGACTAAAGTCACCTCCATTGAACTCCAGTCACCCCTCTGGATCACCTCTCTGATCACCTCTGATTCCTCCAAGTCATCTCCATGCTTAGGATCATCCAGAATGACTACCCAATGGATCTCTGAGTTCACCTAAACCTCTATAATTCTCTCCATCTCCGAAATACCTCAGTCACTACTCCATTTCTCTGCTTAGCTCCGATGTTTTTCTCCTTTCTCCATCTCCATTTTCTCTATACCTCCGTCATCATCTAATTCTCTACTCAAGTCAACACTCTCCATGCCAACTACAACCTCCATTCTCTCCACCTCTGCAGCCTCCATCTGCACCTCAGTCTCCCTCCTCTCTGTTTCCTTCATTATGGTTAACTCCTTGCGTATTCTGTGCACCTCCATGACCAACCTCTCAAGTACCCCTACCAGCTTCTGACCAACTCTGTCATTACCTTGTCCAAGCTTTCAATGCTCTGAGACAGTCCTGCCAGTACCTTCATGTTCTGTGCACACCAGACTCTTCTTCTGACACTCCTTGCACTTGAATGACTTCCTCCAGCTATGCTTCGACATTTTTGCTCCATGATTTTCTTCCTTGGATGATTACTCAATGAAGCTAGTCTATAAACATCATTAGCAGGTGACATCTCTGAAGCATGGGTACTCATCAAACTCCCAACCTTTCCTTTACCTTTGGATCCCCACACTTAACTCTGTGCAAGTTCCATTTTGGACCTATCTCTTATCCTATTCCTATGTACATTGCCCTTCTGCATTCACTTTGGACCCAGACTTCCTCCGGGCTCCAGTGTATGACTCCATACTCCTCTGTTGTACCTTCAGTACGAAAATTATATATATGTTTGTGTATAATGTCACAACATTAAAACGGTCCTCCTCTTCCTGTCCTCATCTCTTCCATCTCTTCCTTTTACCTTGGACCTCCAACTCTCCAAAATATGAGGACCCATGGGCTTGGCAAGGGTGCAACACATAAGTCCTGTGCCACTGTCCTCACTCCCTCCGTTCCCTTGGTTCTCTGATAACTCCAGCATTCTCATTAGCTAGAGACCACCCCCCTCACCTCTGAGATTCACTCCATGATCTCTGAGACCATCTCCTCCACTTCCACCCAGAGTTTCACCCAATCATCTCCAGACCTTTGTCCGCACACCCTCTGCGTCCAGAACTCCGAACTTCCACAAGAGACAAGACCAGGAGGAATCAGGACTCTGACAGTACCCCTCAACCCCCTGGTAAAGATTGATTTTTCCAGCCTTGAGTATGCTAGTTGGGAGTCTGCTCTGGGATGTCCCCACCATTATTTGACCCTCTAAACACAATGGCAATACCTGCTAAGCCCCAGAAAATCATGTTTATGAAATGGCCATATTAGCCTCTCCTACCAGTGATAATCATTCTTGGTAGTAGAGCAAGATATCATTGAGAACGCTGTCATAGCATGTTTCCCAGGCGGTTGAGGACCAAGGATGGTCTTTGGGATGATCCCTAGCATTGCTACTAGCACATTTTTGCTTGGTGATCTTTGATCTCCCAGTAAAGATTGATTTTTCCAGCCTCAAATACACTAGCTAGGAGTCTGCTATGGGGGGGCCCTACTGTTGTTTTACCCTCTGAACACGATGGCAACACCCGCTAAGCCCCCTAAAATTGTTTTCATCAAATTCCACCATTGCCTCCTCAAGATCCAGTCAGAAAATGGTATATATCATAGGAACACAACATTCTCTAACCATTCCAGCATTTTTCCTGGGGATTTTGTAACCCTATGAAGTCTCTGGTAACGCTCCTGAGGCTGTAAGAATTCATCTTCATGCCAATCTGCAACCCATGCACGATACCACCTTGTTTGATTTTTATCTCAGGAACCACACCACAGATTGACATGATCAAGGGCTCAAAATAATTTTAGAAGAGCCCTCTATCACATGGCATAGCCATTTCGCCATTCTGTGGTTTTGATTTTGAATCTTAATTCCAGGATGACCACCTAATGTGCTGGAAAGTGTTTCATAATCTAGTTTAGTTGGTCAGTACATGTCATATTGTAGGTCTCATGTTCGTTACACATATCATTTCAACTGTTTGACCATTTTGATTCTCAATGTGCTGTTTGGCATATTTGAAAGGGGTGCCAAAATGTGCAGGAAAGTGTTTTGAAATTCAATTATCCATATATACCCAAATCACACCTCTCATATTATTTTCATATATCATTTCATTCATATCATAGGCCATTTTCATGTGCTTGAGAGCCTTTCACATTTCCATTTGTTATTACACATATATTTTATTGTTCATAATATACATCATAGCTCGTGGCTAACAATACAGACATGCCTACATACTTCCAAATCTCCATCATGCAAGCAGACAGTATTCACTGCAAATCTCCTTACTGTTGTCTAAAAAGTTGAGGGAGAACAGCGGGCCTCCAAAAGTTGGCAAGGTCTATTGTGGTTGCATTGGCTGTCTCGTTTGTGTCATTTGCCATCACCAATATGAGAAAACCATGTGGCTCACTAAGATCAGTGAACCCGAGACCACAACCACGCTGAACCTGGGTGACAACTTGAGGACAATGATTGTGACCCACATGACGATGCATACCACCCTTACCTGACGACGACAACAGCATGGTGGTACAACCCATACCACCAAAGCGGCAACAACAACATGTCACCACCAGTGAACCCACCACTACCACCACTGCAGCAAAACGACGGCACGGTGGCATCATGCCACCACTGGACGGTGCAATGCTGTGACCACCACCCCACATGATGATGGTGCACCCCACCCTCACCTTCTCACTGCAACTGTGCTCCCACAACAACAACATGTCCCCACCACCACCATCACTACCACTGTGGTGAGACAACAACAATGTCCACCACCATTACCACCACCACAGAGAGATGACAATGACACATCCCTGCCACCACCACCACTACCACCACCACAGTGAGATGACAATGCTGGCATGGTAGTACCACCTGTGCCACTGAAACAACAACAAAGACAACATGTCTCCACCACTTCCATTGCCCATCACCACCACCACCACCACCACTACCACTGTGGCAAAACAAAGATGATGACAGTGCCAGCTCGGTAGCACCACCCATGCCACCAAAACAACAACAATGTGTCCCCACCACCACTGCAAAAAGTGACGACAGCACCAGCATGGTAGCACCACCAGTGCCACCAAAATGACAACAATGATGCATCCCCACCACCACCACCACCACCACCACCACTGCGAAAAGACAGACAACAGCGACAACAGTGCCAGCATGGTAGCACCACCCATGCCACCAAAACGATGACGACATGTCCCCACTGCAGCAAGACAATGATGGTGCTGGTGCCAGCATGGTAGCCCCACCTGTGCCACCAAAACAACAACAACAATGTGTCTTCACCACTACTGCCACTGTGGCAACATAACAGCAACAACACCATGGTGGCACCACCCTAACAACTATGATGACCACGACTGGTGACACCACACCCACCCCAACCATGACATCGAGATGACAATACTGCAGTGGATGGCTACTACCCTCATCCTAATGGTGATAATGAGAGGACAACAGCAACAAGTAGATAGTAGCTCATGTATTATTAGCTACATATACAATTTTTAAAAATTCTACTATGTGAGTTGGGGGGCCACAACTACTGAATGCAAGCAGTGGAGGCCAAAGGCCTCCACAGCGAGCATGCGCTATGTGTTAATATATACCTTAAGCAATAGTTAGGATAAAGCCTTGTGTATGCTCATTTGGGCCTTCGGCCCAAATGTGAGTCTAAAAAGTTGAGGGAGAACAGCGGGCCTCCAAAGTTGGTGACACTACCACTGCTTATTTTGGCTATTTTGGCTATTTTGGCTGCATCATTTGCCATCATCAATGCAAGAAAACCATGTGGCTCGCTAAGGTCAGCAAACCCAACACCATGGCCATACTGAACATGGGCATTACATTACACCACCATGGGCCTCACCATCAGCTGCTCAAGGCTGGACATCAACAACAACACACTGACTCCAATGCATCAAGGACAACAACACACTGATCAGCAAATCATGACTTTACTGTGACCTTTTTGTAACACTGTATGCACTGTAGAGCCCCTGTGCAGAAATACAAAAGTGTTTCAAAATGCTTATATTTACTATAGAACAAATATTGATGGCGTGTATGGCCTCCCTGTAGCCTCTGTACCACTCTGTACCCATACTATACTGACTGTACCCACTGTAACACTGTGCCAATATCATGGTTTTGCTGATGTGTGGTGGCCCACCCAGATGATGACCAGTGACATGGCTACCCCCACTACAACAGCAACATTGACAACAATGTCGACATGGTGGCATGACTACCACCACCCCAATGACAACAACTTGGTGGCATGACCACCCCCACCCCAACAGCAATGATGCAATGTCAATGTCAATGTGGTGGTGGCATCACCACCCTGACAACATCAATGACCATGACAATGCAACAATAACATGACAGCATGGCCACAACCACCACCCCATCAATGATGACAATAATGAGCCACTGCCACTACTATGCCCCCTGGGCCATATCAACATGTTTTATTTTGTTTACCATACTTTGAGTAGAATAGTGTCACCTAAATAGTAGTACCATATGAAATAAAATAAAAAAACAGCTAAGATTAACAATGTTCCCAAAAGCTAGGATTAGCATTGCACACATTGGGCCAAAGGCCCAAAACCAAGCTTTGCTTGTCTTGTGTATTCCTTGTTCATGATCCCATCGTGTAGTTACCTGAATGTGATATACATATATCCCAGTCGCAACTCACCTCCGTGTACATCCACACCCCATGTTAATGCTATGTGGGGTACCTTGTAGATATTTAGCTAGTCAACTGACCATCCATGAACCATTTCAGTGCTCACCATCAGTGAGTATATGATATAGCCTACCCCGCTTTGTGATGCCCAGATCGTCACCAACTCACTGTTAGCATGTCGCTTCACAGCATTGAGGGAATAACTTACCTTCCCCAGGCCTCTAGACCATGACCACGAGAACCATAGGATCAACCATTCTAGACATGTCATTTGTCCCACAGAACACTCATCAGCTCACATACCTGACTGGCCATGCTTGTCGCACTTCACCACTCCACCCTCCATTGCTCTGCCAGTCAGCAATGCCTCCTGGCTGGCAGAATTTGCTCTGGTGCACCTTTGTGCTATATTTTCCCTCTCTTTTTTGATATCTTCCTTGCATCATTGCACTCCTTGTTGATCCCTCTCCATCCACTCCTCTCATATCATCTGTTGATACCTACCTTCTCTCGTTTCTTCTTTTCTACTCCCTTCCATGTGTTCTATTTTAGCACATCCTCCCTTGAGCTTAGGTCGTTTACTTACCTTCTCTACCCTTCTCACCTGTCTTTCTGTTGTTGTATATATTCTTTGTATTGTGTCATGTTTGGGAGTGATCATGTGGTGTGTGGTGTGTGGTGTGGTATGAATCTGAACAATGGTTGCAAACAATTTTCAGTGGTTCTTCAATAGCACTTCAACAATGTCTCCGTTCAATCAGTTGTGCCGCTTACTAATTGTGATTCTGGCAGATGAGAAAGCACGCTCGCTCAAAACTGAAGTTGCCATGATGGACAGGTAATCTCTTGTGAGTGAGCCCCATACTGGGTACCTAGTTGAATTAAGACCCCACCATTGTACAATTGACATGTTTGATGCTAGCTGATCCCTCAAATTGAGATATCCGTGGAAATCAGCAAGCCAAGGTCATTGAGGCTCGCTTGATGAGGTCGCTGAGACATCAGTGGTGTCCGTGTTGTCATTGTCATTGTCATCGGAGAGCTCTTGGAGAAGCTGGTGAACCTTGCCATAAGCTGATGTATTCACAGGTGCCCTTGCCATCTCGACGATGATACCATTCAGCTCAAGATACTGTTTCTTATACTAGACACAATGAGTCAATAAGATTATGACCACCAACAGATGCTTACAAACTCCTTGGCATACTTGATTGTGTCATCATACATTTCATGGCCCCAAAAGCAACATATATGGTTGGCTTTCTGTATGGGATCTAGTACTGTAGCAGTGGTTAACCTCAGCATTATGAAGTGGCCATGCACATATGCATGGCCATAATGTGGATGTCACTATCAGCTGTCTTCTCATAGTACTCCAAAATTTTCAAAATACCGGCTTCAAGTGCTGGTGTCATATCCTGTTCCAGCCCCTATCCCATCATCTCCGGTCATCTCCTTGATCACAGGACCATCTCCAATGAACTCTGTTTAGAAACCCTTGGACTTGTACACTCCTTTGGATCCCCCTTATGTTCTCTACCCTAGTCCCCTTTAGCAATAGTCTACAATCTACATTATAGTTTGTACCACCCTTCCGGCCTTCGCGTTTTCCCATCCTCTGTTCCTATGTACATTGCCCTTCCGGCCTTCACATTTCTCCATCCTCTGTTCCTATGTACATTGCCCTTCCGCATTCACTTCAGACCCAGACTTCCTCTGGGCTCCAGTATATAACTCTGTACTCCTCTGTTATACCTTCAGTACGAAAATTATATATGTTCATGTATAATGTCACAACATTAAAACGGTCCTCCTCTTCCTGTCCTTGTGTAACACACAGCGTAGTAGTGACGTAGTGTGCTGCGATACAAAGAGAGATTCGTGAATAGAGAAGCGAGAGCGAGTGACGAGTAGAGGGATCCTCGAGGAACGATGCCGAGCTTCGAGACAACACGAAGCCTAAGCTGGTCTCACCTATCTGGGAACATCGCTAGACTCGGTGGTCACTAGAAACTACACTGATATTGCGTAGAACTAGCTTAGGGAAAATACAGGAGGGCGAGAGAGCGTCCTTATATACAGTAGGCCCCTTCTAAATAAGGAAAGGATGTGCAGCATCCGCAGTAGCTAAAGTATGACTCAATGCGCAGCATATGAGTCGTGGTGAGTCAAGACAAGTCATGACGAGTCATAATTGAAAGCTATGCCGCAGGTGGTGAAGTCTAAATAAGGCGACTGCGGCGGAATGGAAAGGAAGTCTAGATATGGTAAGGGTGGGGCACCGTGTGAGACAGAAAGGAAAAGAGATCGGGAAATGTATCTGGTATAATGGAGGACGACTCCATTACAAATACAACCGTGTATGGTGAAGAGAACGAGACTAGAGGTCGAGTGAACGAAAAAGTGTGAAGAAAAAGTGTACCCCCTCGTAAACCGTAACACCTTGTCTCTTCCATCTCTTCCTTTTACCTTGGATCTCCAACCCTCCAAAATATGAGGACCCATGGGCTTGGCAAGGGTGCGACACATAAGTCCTGCGCCACTGTCCTCACCCCCTCCATTCCCTTGGTTCTCCGATAACTCCAGCATTCTCGTTAGCTAGAGACTACCCCCCTCACCTCTGAGATTTACTCCATGATCTCTGAGACCACCTCCTCCACTTCCACCCAGAGTTCCACCCAATCATCTCTGGACCTTTGTTTGCAGACCCTCCACCTCCAGAACTCCGAACTTCCACAAGAGACAGGACCAGGAGGAATCAGGACTCTGACAGCTGGCCAGAAGTCTACATATTCAGCTTTGTGGCGGCAGGTATGCCATGCTTTACATATGCAATGACTCGAGTGCAGGAAGGGCAAGGTGAATGACAGGACCAGAGTCAGACGAAAATGATTGCTGAGACTGCTCAGCTTTGCCCAACAATGCCAGCAAGATGCTAACATGAGATCACTCATCATTGGTAAGCTGGAAATTGAGTAACTGCTGGCGTTTTTTGCAGTCCTTTTCAGCCACAGTAATCTCATGGACAAATGTGTCAACATCCTATAAACAATGTCTAGTGGCTATGATATGGATGTAAGACTGACAAACAAACCTCTTTTAAATTTTCACTGTGTTCAAGCATCATGTATGTTGATGACCATCGGATTGACATGTTGAGCAATAGTTGAAGTGGTGATTTGCTTGGCAGATGGCCCACCTTATCCTGAAGCTGGATGGCCTTGAACAGCTCTTTGCACTTGGCTGACAAGCGTTCCTTGACACAAATAGACTGGACAAGACCTACTTCATCTTGTTGTGATCCATAGTCCACAACAAGGTCGGCATCTGGGTTGGCAGGGTTGTACACCTTCGACTTGCTGTGTGCACGTAGTAGTGCTTGTGTAGCAAGGTTGATGATATGTGCCAGACACCAGACCCATCATTTTTGTGCATTCCATGGCTTTCCCATCACTTGCTGAATGTGTGTGGCAAACTCCATCATCATGGAGTCCATATTGGTGGCATTGTTGCAGGTTACATGCCCAATTTTGTGTACAATTTTCAAGTGATCAACGACTTTGAAGAGTCCCTGACCAAGGCAGACACCATGGTGGGCACTATTCATTCATATGAAGCCTAGGAGGCCTGTTTTGATTGCCCATGTACCTGGTATGCTTTCTTTCATCCAAGACCCAGTTACTGTGAAGTAGGCATCCATATTCGTGGCTTGCCATGCATCACATGTCAAATTGACACATCTGGGTACAGCATCACTCTAAAATGCTATGGTAAGCCAAGACATTATAAGTAAGGGCATTGTATATCTACCAAGAGCCATTCTTGCAATTTGACCATGTGCTCTTTAAACAAGTGAATGATTGCTTCCCGGGTAGTCTTTTGACTTGGGATATTCACACTATTGGTGGCGCACGCCACAATGTTGATCATGTATTGGAAAGACAGGTGCTCAAGTGCTGTGATAGGCTGATCAGTGTTGACCAGCCATTGGGTTGCTGCATCGTGGAATTGCTTATCACTGTAAATGAGTGCCTTCTCATTCAGAACCTTGGACTGAAGGTGGGAGTTGAGCTGGCTTTGCTGGCCTGTTTTCTTGTTGCTTTTTCGTGCCTTTCTGTCCTTGGGTAGCATTGAAATAAAACTATTCTCTGCCCATTTCAAGTACTTGGCCTAATGAGCAGATTCCAAATGCCTCTGTAATGTTGAGAGTTCAGTGACAAGTGCCTTTGAACATAATTTGCAGTTGCGACATTTCTTGCTATCGCTGGGGCATGTATATGGCACATTGAAGAAGCGGTCAACATCTCAGCTTCATTGCTCGTGCTGAGTTTTCTGGACATCATCAATATCAAGGATAGAAATGTTGTTGAGTGGCCCATTAGGTCCAACAACATCCTGTGATGGTGGCGAGGAAACCGGCACAGGTACTTTGATCAGGCTGGATCGGCGCACACAGCAGGTGACAGTGAAGCAGAGACATATCATTTGCTTTATCCTGGGCCTCCATAGCTCGACCACCATTAGATGTCATCACCAGCACATGTGCTTTGTCCAGGACACATTAGTGGACTGTCGTGGTAGTAAGCAGCAAGGGAGAAGCAACTTACCCAAGTCTGCTCTATCATGCGCTGTAGCTTGAGCACTACCTGAGGTTACAGATTGTTTGCCTGTTGTATAGTATTGCTCAATGCATTTGTTGTGGTGCAAGATTAGGGTACTGACCTTTAGTCAACCGAGATGGTGCACATTCATCATTGTTGGAGTCAAGAAGGCTGATGGTGTTGTCAGCCACAGTCCTCTTGCATTTGTGGGAGGTTTAGAGTGAGATTGGAGGAGGGGAGCTTGTGTCTGAGTTGGTTGGGGAGGAAATGCCACCTGTGGTGGGATTGGGGAGTTGGTGAGAGCATAGCTCTGGTGTGGCAGCATTGGCAGTGTCATGTAGTTTTGCTAGTGGTAACGTAGCCTGTTTAGGCCTGGAACCTGGTTCCTCACTGGCGCCACCAGATTCGATTCCTGCCATTTTGCTGGTGTACTGCCATAGTGGAAGCATTTAATGTCGTGTAGCTAAAATAAACTTGGTACTGTACAGTGTTCAGCACCTGCCATAAATAATTATCAAAGCTGTGGCTAAGGCCGCAGGCTTGGGCCTGCCAGCATTGAAGCTCGAGCCTTAAGTCCCCTGAAGCCTATGCATCAGGCCAGGCCTAGCACATCACTATCTATAATACATAGCTAGTGAGTGTAGTGGTGACCCAGACACTCAGTGTCGCACTGTTCCTTGCCACACCATCCATCCTGTCACCCATGCCCCCCTTCTACCTTCCTGTATCATCTATTCCATATTCATAGTGCTGCCGAACTTACTAGCCCTCAGTTCTCACTTGCTTTCCATAGCACCACCTCTCTTCCCTTCTACCTATCCATGGTTACCATCCATGGTCCAATACCTGCTAGTCACCATTTCTCATTCTCTTGGCTTACATATTATGTAACATTATTATTCCTCTGTCCCTCTTGTCCTGTCTTATCCTGTCTTATTAGTACATTTCACTACTAGTATCTCACCATTCGCTCCTCTGTGTCCCTCCTGGTAAGTGATCCCACTCAATGCAATCATCCTTTGCTCTCATCATTGAGTTACATCATAGTACCTCATCTCATGCAGTTCAGTTGGTGGGTATGTAATCTATATTCCTGCCAGTCACTCATGTCATCATGTCTCTTCCACCCACCATAGCCTTCATCCGTAGATATGTACCATAGATAAATGCATACATATTACATGATGTCACCCATGATACAACTGTAGTACACATGTGATATACCATTGAGTGCATTTCAGAAACCCTTCCAAATGCACTAGAATACTTTATGGGTGACAGTTCCCTCCTGGGCCAATTGTGTCTAGCAATATGGATTCCAGTGCATTTTGAAGACCCTCGAAAATGTGCTGGAATGCATTCTGGGTGACATTTCCCTCCTTGGGCAAATATACATACCACTCAACAAATACATTCACAGTATCAGTTTCCAACCCAGTCAGTTATATCTGGCAACATGCATTCTGGGTCACAGTTCTCTCCTCAGGCAAATATACCACCCAACAGATACATTCATGGTACAGTTTTGAAATGTGCACCCTGACATATCTAGACTCAGATCATACACATTAGTATTAAAATACATACATGAATACTGATGTTAAATTATGAAAGCTTCTCCAGCGCATTTTTACAGGGTGTCAAAATGCACTAAACAGGCTTCAAAAAGACGGCCTAACCATGCACTTACCCTTACTGAATTACAAAAAGTGGGTAATATCAAAATCAATGATCTTGCTGAGCTGTCTGACTTGACTGACAGCATGCTATCAGTGCTATCATTCATAAGTAATTCATTGCCATCAGCATTCTCAGAGCTATCAGCATATTAGCTTGTCAACCCACCAGCGATATCAGTCCCATCAGTCCAGCCAGTCAATTAACCAATCATCTTGTCAGTCTTGTCAGCCTTGTTATCCCATCAGTCAATTAGTCAACCAGTCAACCAGTCATGTCAGTCTATCAGTCAGTCAGATTGTCAGTCAATCAGCCAAGTCAGCCTATCAACCCATTAGCTGGTCAGTTAGTCATCTCTGTCAGTCACATCAGTTGATCAGTTGGTCAGTCAGTCAGGTGTGTCAGGTTTGTCAATTTGTCAGCTAGATAGTTAGTTAGTCAACCAGTCCATTCAATAAATTAGCTTATCAGCTTATCAGTAAATCAGTTCAGTCAATCAGGTCAATCTATCATTGATTAGGCCATTCAGGCCTGTCAGTCTTGTCATTGATTTCAATGACCCAGAAAAAATGTAGGTTTGCTGATGTAAGAGCATGTTGATTCTATATTGGTTTGAGAAGGAGTGTAACCTGGTAACGACTGGTATATTGTTTCAATCCTACTTTGTGGACACTAACATCTTGAACGTCTGTATGACACCCTCCTCTGCAGTTTCAGCATATACATAGAGTCTCTGGTTGGATGAGAGATGTATGCCAAGCTTGGTATTTACCAGATCTGTAGAGTGTTTCAACATGTGAGTACCTCCTGATCATCAATGTCATGTAAATCACTCACCTGCATTGTATACTTTGATGATCCATGATCCACCCATTGAAACCACAGTGTTTGCTTGGACAAGTCGTTCTGCCACCTTTCCCATGTCTTTGATGTTGACCAACTCCAGATCTCTCTTCAACAGCACCTGCAACTCTTTCAACTATCCACTGTGGCTACTCCTCTCTTTCTATCATTGAACCAGTCCTCCAAAGCAAAACAACAGTGATGGCCTCCTGTGGCAATGATCTCAGGTCCATATTTCTCTCCAGTCTGTGTTTTGTTTTTCAATGCCAACCAGGGTAGATGAGACCTGTCATGTGTGGCAATGGTCTTCGATTTGAGCATGCAGACAGAGTATTCAACAATATCACCAGTAGGTAGGATTAAGGGTATCACATTGTCAATTGAAAAGTGCTGAAGACTCTCACTTTTAAATGATTCATACAGCTTTTGATGTTGACCGCTATTCAGCATATGAACATTGTATTTCCCAAAGACGAGGTTATGCCTGAACAGATCAGTGTGAGCATAGCCAAGAAATGCCTTGCGTGCACGCTCCTCAAGTAGGTGGCATTCTTCTGAGACTTGATCCTCTGCACAGGTATCTCCTTGTCCACCTCCATCCATATCCTTGGTCTTCTTAATCTTTGTACCTTTCTTGACAGATTTGTCCACTTTGTCCTTTGTCTTCAGTGGCATGGTACACTATCATGGTGGTTGATTGATCGATGTACAGATCGTTGATCAAACACGACATATTAGTAATCATGGAAATATTACTAAATATTGCCATGGGCACTATACCCTATGGGCCTGCAGTATTTATGTGTCCAAAAACTTGAGTATTACACCCTAAATTCATGATTAAGATCACCCTGTACAATGTGATGTACCATAGTATGTATTAAAATGATGGTTAGTGTTGCAAGGATAATTATTCACTGCCCAAAAATAATCATATACAATTGCTGTGCACACTACAAGTGTGGCATACGCAGCATTTTGGTGTGTCTGTGCAGAGTACCATTTATTCTGTATTTAGATATTATTTGTATGATTAATTAATTAATTGTTTGTTAAATCGCCACGCACACATAGGGTGCAGTGTATGCAGTAATTTTATATCTGAGTTATGGCACTCTGGCCTTTATATATACACCTTATTGTACAGGAATATCACATATAGGTTGTGATGTGTAGTTACTGTGGTAGAAGTGTGTTTCTATCCGGTGTTTTTCTCCAGAAAAACACAAAGAAACCCTATGCTAACTGGAATCTATTTACAAAAGCAGGGTAAAATTTGCTCCACAACGAGTCATGACAGCATGTCCATCGCTGTTAGTGATCATGAGCATAGGCTTTGGTCTGACACAATCAATGTACTACATGATTGCCTGAGATTCTCTCAGTTTGAGATTGACTTTTTGGCCATTGACCTCGTGGATGAGAAGTATGGGTAGGAATCCAAACTGATGGTGTTTGTAGGCAGTGTCAGAGTGGGGTACGATGCAGACCTGGTTAAAGGCAATGCCTTTGTAGGTCAGCACAAGTGTGATGGTATGCATGAATGTGATAAAGGGTGTCCCAATAACAGTAAATGGGGGAGGCGTCATAGCTTGCTAGCAGAGATTCAGAGTCCTGTCAAAGAGAAGAGAGGGATGCGTCGACAATGTGAGGATGCTAGAATCGTACGACATTGGGCCATGTCAATTCTACCAATCACTTGAAGTGCAACTGTGAGAATGGTTCCCCTCAGAATAGCACCAGGTGCCCACTGAGTCTAACCTGTGACAGATCTTCTGTAAAAGCACCACAGCCAATGGCATCATTCTAGAGCAGGTTCTTCAGTTCAGAACCACACGGGGCTCATAACCTGTAAGAACTATGACACGCATAATCTATGATACAATATTCATGTGAGCGCATGTCTAGGTATCGAATATGCAACGGGATGAGAGGTGTTACCTGCATCGGAGATCTCTATATAGTATGTTTGCATTCCAAGGAGTGGGGTGTCGGAGGATGTTGTCACGCTGTGTTCCAACAATACCTTAGTGACTCACTTTGACTAGAGGTGCTGCGCACCATTGCCTTATTTAGAAGGGGCCTACCATATATAAGGGTGCTCTCTTGCCCTCTGTATTTTCCCTCTAAGCTAGTTCTACGCAATACCAGCATTATTTCTAGTGACCACCGAGTTCAGTGAGCACTTAGTTTGTACCTGAATAGGTAAGACCACTTAGGCTTCGCATCGTCTCGAAGCTCAGCACTTGGACTACAAACTTCACTTGTACCCTCGCTCTTTCTTCGTCCTCCCTTGAGCTTAGTGTCTTAGTATCGCAGCACACTATGCTGTGCATTACAGGGTATATGGCCACAAGTGGGTATCAACACCAAAATGCACATGTATATTCTTGGTCAGCCAATGACGCACACACAGAGACACAATACACTGTCTTGCATGTCTCGAAATTGATTGTACAATAGCACCGTATACCACCTTGATACATTCAGCAATGTATGCCCAGAGGCATGTGCATCAGCAAAACCTATATTTTTTTGGGGTCATTGAAATCAATGACAAGACCGACAGGCCAGAATGGCCTAACCTAACCAATGATAGATTAACCTGACTGACTGAACTGATTTACTGACAAGCTAATAAGCTTATTTATTGAATGGACTGGTTAACTAACTAACTAACTAGCTGACAAATTGACAAACCTGACACATCTGAGTGACTGACCAACTGACCAACTGATGTGACTGACAGAGATGACTAACTGATCAGCTAATGGGCTGATGGGCTGACTTGGCTAATTGACTGACAACCTGACTGACTGATAGACTGACATGACTGGTTGACTGGTTAACTAACTAACTGATGGGATGACATGACTGACAAGACTGACCAGATGATTAATTGATTGACTGGCTGGACTGATATCACTAGTGAATTGACAAGTTGATATGCTGATAGTGCTGAGAATGATAGTAATGAATTACTTATGAATGATAGCACTGATAGCATGCTGTCAGTCAAGTCAGACAGCTCAGCAAGGTCATTGATTTTGATAACTCAGAAAAGGTGTAAGTTTGCTGATGTGATGTGTGCATGGGCTTTGGGGCAGTTGTCTGGGCCACCCATAGATGTTGTTACAGTCCACTGAGGGCGTACACTTTTTCCTTTGATCTTTTGTTCACTCAACTCCTAGTCTCACTCTCTTCACCATATGCGGTTGTATTTGTAATGGAGTCGTCCTCCATTATACCAGATATGTCTCCCAGTTCCTTTCTGTTTCTGTCTCACATGGTGCCCTGCCTATACCTATTCTAGACTTCCTTTCTGTTCCGCCACAGTTGCCTTATTTGGACTTCACCGCCTGTGGCATAGCCTTTATATTTCTGACTCGTCATGACTTGTACTGACTCTTATGCTGCACATCGAGTCATACTTTAGTGACTTGCATTGACTGGAGGTGCTGCACACCATTACTTTATTTAGAAGGGGCCTATTGTATATAAGGATGCTCTCTCGCCCTCCTGTATTTTCCCTAAGCTAGTTCTATGCAATACCAGCATTGTTTCTAGTGACCACCAAGTTCAGTGAGCACTTAGTTCATACCTGAATAGGTGAGACCACTTAGGCTTCACATCGTCTCGAAGCTCGGCACTTGGACTGCAAACTTCACTTGTACTCTCACTCTTTTCTCCGTCCTCATTTGAGCTTAGTGTCTTAGTATCGCAGCATGCTACGCTGTGTGTTACAGATGTGTTGGCAGCCTTGTGCTTGTGTCTGTGGTTTACCATACCCAGGTGGGATGAACATTGGACTAGTAATCCTGCCTCAAATGAAACACAAGGCTGGCAGACAACATGCGATGTATGGGTTTTCCATGTGTGGCATTGTCCAGCTGGACAGCATCACTTGCACACATTCTTTTGCATCAACATTGCACATCAAGTTGTCCAAACTCTCAACTCAAGTCCTGGTGAAACAATTCACCAGTTATTTTGAAGGTCTCAAAGCGCCAGTGCAACTGCTCTATCAAGCAATTGCTCACAGCCATTTGCTCCCTAATGAGGCCCCCCTCACACATGCCACTGTCAGGGTGATTTTGCTTGACACCTTTTTCAATGTGCAAGAGCCAGTGCCCAACATGGAATGCCTTTGAGAACAATTGGAATCTGGTGCCAGGGTGAAGCACAAAATGGGACTTATTCATACAACAAAGCAATCACATCGACGCATCAAGTAGGAATGTGTTACCTACACTGTACCCTTTCCCTCAAGTCTGCTAGCATACTCTGGAGGCACACGAAGTTGTTTTACATACTACATGGTTGTACATACTTTCTCGAGTCTTAAGTTATACAAACCTTGTACCTGCCGCTTACCTATAAAATAGTGTTGCTGTTGAGTGAAGTGACTTTGAGGTTAGTTTGCTTCACCCCAGATAGTGGCTTCTGAGGTCATCCAAAATCACCAGATATTCCAGGTAAAGTAAAATCACAAGTTGTCCCCCAAGGTCATTCTGATGATACTCTTTGCCAGGGGGACTTCAAAGGCAAAGTCATGCACTCTTCTGAATTCACCTCAGCAACAAATCACACTGAAAAAAGGGTGGTAGTCATTTGGTACTTGCACCTCTAGTATGTCAGTGTGGTACAATGTAAATCATGCCAAGCCAGATTTAAAAGTGCATTACAACCAACGTTCCACCTCTCTAGGTACCAGCATTCATCTATGCACATCATGGCTGTTGAAGCGGTCAAAGATATGCTTGATGGTGTGTCACTTTATCTAGTCCTGTGAGCAACACACATTGATGGCAGGGATTGAAAACTGAACTACAGTGAGACTATCCCGACTGATGTTGCAGATGTCCATCCCAACAGTCTGCCATATGTTTTGGTGAAATGCACTCGCAAACGCATTGTGTCCTACAATGTGCAAACCACTGGTAAGTGAGTATGAAACCTCATATTCTATAAGATGTGCTTCAACAACGACCCCAAATACAGAGAGGCTTTAGATGGTCTTGCCAAAGCGGGGTTTGAGACAACTCTTGGACCATATGGGGCTGGCCTTATCCATTTTCTGCTGATGAGAGTAGAAGGGTACTATGTTGGCAAGTCTCTTACCCTCTTTTGGTGATAGATAAGCTGGCATGACTGGACACATCATCAATGTGATATTTTACCCAAGAGTGGGAGCACAATTGATTGTTTTACTGAAAAGGGGCTGGGACGGTGCTCAAAGCAGTGGTTGCATGCAGTTCCCCCTAGTAGTGCCAACACTGATCTGAGATGTATCTCGTGCTTGTTGAAGATATGGAGATGCACATGATAGCATGCTGATCTCTCAGGGACTGTGATTTCCAGATGTGGCAGGTCCCCACAATTGCTCCATGTGACTGACAGATGTTGGCCATGGAAGTTGGCATCTTGAAGCAGTCTGGGGTCAAGTTCTGATGAAGACAATGCTCCTGGACGATCGCGTTGCAAGTGTCTACATCTACAATGTTGTGGTATCCTAGCAAGAATAAAGGTGTATCGGGTGAACAAGACAACCATGCATTGAGATTCCATCTATGTTTACACTCAAACCATCCACACAATACTTGACATCTCCATGCATCATCTTTAACCTGTGAATCAGCTCAGGGGTCGAAGTGTACACTTGCCAATTACTGGAAACTGGGCAGAGGTGACATCTGTGAGTGGGACAGTATTTTGCACAATGTCCCGGCACTCACCTTGGCAGCATTTATTTTCTTCCCAAAGGATGGCAGCAGTGTATCCCCATGTTCATCTATTATTGTAACTGTTGAACGGGGGAATGATGAGAGCAGCAATTCATGGGTGTCAAGGGTGCTCAGTTCTCCTTGCATAAGCAGGCAATTTGTGTCAACACGATCCCTATTGATCATTCTATGTCTACAGTCAACCACAAATACCCCAAACATGATAGAAGAAGCAATGAACCATGGCCATAGTGCTCCATTGCCAAGGAGCTCTCTGCAAGCAAGGTTGGCGCCAACATTCAGTTGGCCCTTCCCAAGTCAATGATGGAGTGGGTCCAAGTGAGTGTGGCATTTGAATTTGCATATAGACCCAACCACTCATGCCAATACTTGTGGACTCTGTCATACTTGAGATAAGCCTAGGCAACATCCAACTCAAGCTCTACTTGGGTCATGCACCCAAGGTAGGCTTGAACAGTGCCCCAGTCCAATCCAGCACACCAGCTTGGATCTCACATTTTCCCTGAGTCCCACAGACATACAAGGACTTTGTGGAGCTCACCAAAAAAGGCTATTATAATGGTGTGATGTTCCACCGAATTATCCCCATATGTCTACCTCTTTCTGTTGCAAGCATGCTGCCACGTCATTTGACATGCCTTGTGTAAGTGTTTGATCTAGGACCTTATGATTCAGGGTGGTGATCTGACGGGGACGGGTCATGGTGGGATGAGCATGTATGGGCAGTAATTGTGCGTCCACCTCTCCCTCTTCGCATCTTCTTAAAATCAACATTTGTTCTATCCTGTAGTGAGGACAAGATATACCCTGAACTCTGGTTCATTGGCACAGGTATCCTCGCCATGGCCAACTTGGGCCCCAACACCAACAGTATGTGACACAGTCCATTGATAGTATGCCTGTGCACCTTCCTCCGAGTCCTAACGTACTCCAACACCAAGGTTCCCAATTCTTCATCACCCTCTCCCCAACACTCTACCTCAATAATAAGCACACCATCTTTGGGCATGTTAATACAAGAATGCAGTTGGGTGCCATCACAGTGGATGTGCCGGATAAGTACATTCGCATCGACCGGCACAGATATGATATGCCATGTCCCCTTCTGTGGATGCTGACTGGCATCCTACCTAGGCCAAAAGAGGAGGTCAAGATTCACAAGGCACAGACGATGTGATGTAACATCAGACAAGGATGCATGACTGATGCTTTACTCTAAAAAGCTAGAAATCGCATTTAACTAATCAGAGGGGCCAGCAATCCAGTGATAGGCAGTTCGCATCCACCCTTTATGTTCTACATACAAATCTCTGTGAACAAAATCTCTCTGACACTCTGTTTATGCCTAAACATCTTGTCACCATGTTCTCACCATTCCCATTCTTGGTATCACTTCACCCTGTGTTGCAGTGCATCAGGTACTCTCGCAAGAACAGGGTCAAGATTAGGGCCAACCCAGCCCCCACCATCCACACTGTTGCAATTTCAATGTGTGGAGCACTGCATGCTGAAGAGCAATGTCCTAATTTATAAGCCCAACCCCCTATCAGTCCATTGTCAGCCTCCAACAAACCAATGCAGTGCAGGCGACCCACCATAACCAAGTGAACTTGACTGATGCTATCATTGAGCGCAGCGATACTATTCCCAAGCCCAAGACTTGCCATGTCGGGGATGGCTGCAAGTTTGTGTGGAAGTACACTGGTGATGATTGTAACGCACAGCATAGTGTGCTGCAATACTAAGATACTAAGCTCAAACGAGGATGAGGAAAGAGCAAGAGTACGAGTGAAGTATGTAGTCTGAGTGCCGAGCTTCGAGACGATGCGAAGCCTAAGTGGTCTCAACTATTCAGGTACAAACTATGCACTCACTGAACTCGGTGGTCACTAGAAACAACACTGGTATTGCGTAGAACTAGCTTAGGGAAAATACAGGAGGGCAAGAGAGTGCCCTTATATACGGTAGGTCCCTTCTAAATGAGGAAATGGTGCACAGCACCTCTAGTCGTAATGAGTCACAAATGTATGACTTGATGCACAGCATAAGAGTCAGTACAAGTCATGAAGAGTCATGATGAGTCAGAAACATAAGGGCTATGCCGCAGGTGATGAAGTCCAAATAAGGCGACTGCGGCAGAGCAGAAAGGAAGTCTAAGTATAGGTATAGGCGGGGCGCCGTGTGAAAAGGAAACAGAGAAGAATCAGGAGATGTATCTGGTATAATGGAGGATGACTCCATTACGAATACAACCACGCATGGTAAAGAGAATGAGACTAGGTGTTGAGTGAACGAAAGGACAAGAGAAAAAGTGTACCCCCTCAGTAAACCGTAACAATGATGGCCTCAACCATGGCAAGGCCTGCAGCACTGCCCAGCATGCTGAGAATGCATATAAATTTATGTCTATTGAATGGACTGAGAGACATGATGCCTTACCAGATGAACATGGTGGCGCTCATTGCAGTGGCCATGTCTTTTGCAGGCATTGCTGCTTGGATGGTTACAATAGGGATTTGGTATAAAAAGCCCACTCTGAGGGTAGATACACGAGGCACTTTGAATCATAGACCATTGCAAAGTAACACCTAGAGAGGGGGAAAGAAACATACATGTTTGATGTGGTGATGATGAGACCAGGGTAAAAAATCTGCACCTGAGCCAGATCGCTGGTCAGGTTTTCCCCATCTTCAAGACAATACATCCAGAGATAGTGGAGAGGCTGGAAGACCTGAGAACGAAGGGGAGTGATCTAATCATGATAGGTAAGTAACCATGATGTCTGAGAAAAGCGAAAACAAGTACTTGATCCATGCAACAGTGGCCAAGGAATTGAGCACTAGTGAAATTGAAACGTCAAATTTCATGATACAATAAAACCAGAAGAAATAGACTTGCATACATAGAGGACCTTTTAGGGAGAAATATTGTCCACACACATACTTCATCAATGAAGGACTTCACCAAACATATGGGATAGCTTTCCATGAAGGGGACCAAACATGCCAGCTCCAAGTGGGTATGCACTAATACAACATATGGACAGACATCCCCTAAATCCTGAGATGGAGACATACCTTTCAACCCAGCTGTAGTGATTTCCCCCCTTGAGGTTGGCTACGATGGTGGGGAGCGCAGTTATGGCGATGGTCTCACAATTTCCTCATCAGACACAAACTACATCACATAGACTCTGACTCACCATATCCACCACACCAAGGAATAGCATGGTACATATCAATGCACAGCTGACGATATCTATTTTCAGGGAAAACCTGCACCCCACCGTCCTTTGAGGGACTTCCTGGCTCTTGTAATTTGTAGTACTTGACCGAACACGCTCAGATCACCATGATAATCACCAATATGCCATGCATGATCGGGATTGGTCTCTCCATGAACCAAGGTGTAGGAAGCTTGTTGAGACAGTCATATATCTTCAAGGTCACACTGAGGTCGAATGAGGGAGTATGCAACCAAGCAAGACGGTCCATCTCAGAATCCAGGATAGGAGGAGGGAGGTGTATTGTTGCTGGTCTGTTGAATACAGTGATGTGGGCAGGCAGACAACTGTTGAAGGGGCTGGATTAGGTGACCCCACCATCTTCATGAACATATGTAATACTACACCAGCTGCATTGTCATAGTCTCCACCCTGGTATAGAGCAGCATGTTTTATCTCATAGCCCTGTGGAGACAACTCATTGAGTGCAATCACCTGATTATGATACCTCAACAGGATTGACCTGCATGTGGTGAAATTGAAGTACCTTGTTTGCATCATCTAGAGCCTCTTTCCATGATCTGGTTGCTAGTTGTGCTTTGCTTTGCTTGATGAGGACCGCTTGTGGGGAGGAGAGGATCAGGGACAACGTAGTAGAATGGTGGGAGACAGCCTTGTTGTATCGCTGGATGCCCACTGGCATACCCCTGAGACACTCCAATTCCTCGAGGAATGTTGCATGAATGCTTGCAAACATGTCAAATAAGCAAATATGTGTAACCACTGTACAGGACACACTGCATGAACCCATTTCAGATGCTTGCCATGCCCTCCCAATTCAGTCTTCAATTTGTGGAACCTCTTGGCTGCATCGTTGGTGCAACCCAAGGCTTCCAAGGCTTCATAGAGTCACTGTCAGATTGTGATGTCAAGATTATCAAATTTCCATCCAGTTATCTATCTGGGATGATGAGTGATTTTCTATACATTGAAATACATCCAAAAACATACCAGTGATATCGCAAAGAGGGACCAACATGGTCCTGTACTTGGGCTCAAGCACACTCGAACGACTGTATCACAGCCTCATAGTCACTGGACTCCAGAGTTTCAAGGGGAAAATGCATGTACACCTTCAGAAACCGTCAGCTGCAACATTTGCCATGTGGTAATGTGTTATGCATGTGCCTGAACCATGTAGCAGACAGTGTCAAAGGAGATGGTGGCAATGAGGTCACCCACATGTGATATTGCACCAGGATGTTCTCCAGCCATGAACACATTGATAGCCTAAAAAGTATGAGCAGTTACATAAATGGTAACCTAATGTTGAAGACACTAGACCTTGATAAGTAACATGAGATGAACGGAAGTACTTGAACTCAATGTCACAGGCTCGATATGCCTTGTGGTTTTTCCCTTTGCTGACATGGGCTACACTTTTTGCAAGAAAGGCAATGATGGAGGGCTGAACATCATGAACCTTGCATAAATGGGCATCAGCATGTCAGTGTTTGTGGGAGTAAGGTGATAAGCACCCTGCCAGCATTAATGGGGGTTGCATCCCACTTTCATAGACAAGTCTGGATGAGAGCTTGAGCAGTAAATGCAGGACAAGCTGGATTCTGAGCCTCAGAGATTGCTGCAGTCAAGAGGGATTCTGCATTTTTGAGTTGATTGTGCTTCCATGAGTCCAGTACAGCATCGTCGATCTGAATGTCAGGTTCCTGGAGAATTGGGTGTAGAGACAGTTGGATTGAATCCTATGTGGAATGATGAGTGAGAAAGCTACTCCTAATCCAAAGAGGCCATGATGATGCTTACAACTATACGAGAAACATGTATGATGCTAATTTTCCCATCCTTTCCACCAAATGCGAGAGATTGGTTGTTGGGAGAGAATGCAATGGACTGTAATACTGTATGTCTCAAGGATGTCTGATGAGATTGAGTCCTATGATGGACCTATGACTGAAGTACTGAGGGGCGGGAGTGGACTAAACAAACAACTCATTTCATGTTTGGGTTTGTTTTAGAAGACCAATCATGGTCACATGACAACTGTGAGTGTCACTGGATCGAATTAAAACATGGGTACAGGGGACCATCTTGACATCCATGAGGTCTCTTGATGACAAAGTAGAACCATACAAGCTGGTCAATATGGATGCCATGGGTAAAGCAGATGATGGCGATCCCACAACTGTTACCAACTTCTCGATGACACCCTGATTGGAAATGTCAAATTGGTAGACATAGCATTCAAAGCGGGATATCAGTTATGGATCCAAGACGGAATGGGGAAAATCCTCAGGGGCTGCAGTACTAGTAAGATGTGCTGCCATCTGAGCATGCAGTCTCTCCATCATGCTCATACATGGGGCAGAGCTACTGTTGGTATGTAGTTGCCTTAACTCAGCCATTCTCATTCCCAAAGATATCCCGGTAGATCATATCAGACAGAAGCTCAGATATAGCCAACACTTACTTATTTGCCATCTCAATAGACCATCCTTCCACTTCTTGTCAACAGTGTCTTGATAGAAGCAGCAAGATGAATACTTGACAGAGAATGGCATGCCACATGGGAGTGTGAGTTTGTGATGCTTCAGTGGAGTTAGGTTGGTGCATGACACAGGTGACTTGATCCCTTGTTTGACCCACATTCTGTAGTGCGGAAAATCTCAATGCTAGAAATGTCGCAGACAGTAGAAATCCAGTAGGAGGGATGAAGGGAGAAGAATGCCTCTAAGTACACACATATCCTCATATCAGCAAGCCAAATACTATCCAGGGAAACAATTGACTTGCTCTTGCTCCATCGTGATAGACTCTCTAGGAGTACACATGCGAATGAGCATTCAGTTGACAGTTCCAAGTGAGATCCACAGTTGGGTGGGGTGGAACAGAGGAGACTTACATGGAAAGAAATTCTTGGAGCTTGTGAGACCAGAATTGATTGGAGGAGTATTATTGAGCAGGAGAGTCTCCATGCTCTCCATTAAAATCGGCAAAGCATCACTCTACATCTGTGTCAACACAGTGCCAGTGACCTTCCAGGTGACCACTCACACCTGACCACATGTCTGACTGTCCTAGGCGGTGCTCTCTGATGACGTCCCCATCCTCCAACACCACTTCCACTTTTCGTTCACCCTTGTCCAGAGGCATACCCTCATTATTATCCTTATCTTGGCCCAGTTCTTCATTTAACTCCTGCACTGTCTGGTCAGCACGTGTTTCCCTCCAATTGTACACTTGCCAAAACTTACCCTTGAAAGAATCAATTTGGCCCATGTCTTTGTGGCTGGAGGTGGCTGCATTCCGATCATGTCCTCCAGGGGATAGTCAAGTCCACAAAAATTGACTTGCCGACAGTGGCACTCCTTGTATTTCACCCAATTCACTGTCATAAGCATCACAGCTTCAGAATGAGAGGGCATTTAATAGATGGATGTCACCCATGGGTTTTGAATATGTTAGCACCTGGTTTCTTCGATGCTATAAGCTTGAAGGTTACCCTGTGCTGAGATTGCAGCAGCCTCCAAGCCTCGTTGTCATGTTGCCCATATGTGTAGTCTAGCCATAGATAATAATCAAATGCCACACACCTCCAGTGCTGCAAGGCTGCGACTGCGGGAACTGCATGCACTTCAGTTACAAACCTGTCCCTGACATGCTCGAGGTACAGGAGACCATCAAGCAGCTTCTTGCAGGCACACTTGGATGCAGCTACCTGTGGGATTGTGTATTTCTGCAGCTCAAACCTGTAGCTTAAGACACGAAGGGCTGTCTCATATTCAGATGGCACAGTGACTGCCTCGCCTGCAGGTAAAATCACCATTGTCGTACGGCCATCTGTTGATGTTACATAGCTGCCTTTTGACCCAACAATATTGATGGTTTCTTGTGTGATTGGGATAGGATGGAAAAAGGAGACAGGCTTTTCAGTAAAGCTGGACATGTTTAGGCATGATGGATCATGTTTCCCCTTGTAGCATAATTCTCAGCGTGCACATGATCATGTTGTTAGATTACCAAGGCAGTTGCCTTCCCAACTAATATACAATCAACATCAATGGGTGGACCCATGCAAAAATTAACACACAAAGAAAATTCGCAATGAGCCAACAGATTGTGGAGCACAGCATAGCGTGCTGCGATACTAAGATAAAGTGCAAGCGAGGACGAAAGAACGAGGGTATGAGTGAGGTATGTAGTCCAAGTGCCGAGCTTCGAGACGATGTGAAGCCTAAGCAGTCTCACCTATTCAGGTATGAACTAAGTGCTCACTGAACTTGGTGGTCACTAGAAACAACGCTGGTATTGTGTAGAACTAGCTTAGGGAGAAAATACAGAGGGCAAGAGAGCACCCTTATATACAGTAGGCCCCTTCTAAATAAAGTAATGATGCGCAGCACTTCTAGTCAACATGAGTCAATAAAGTGTGACTCAATGCACAGTATGAGAGTCAGTATGAGTCATGATGAGGCAGAAAGAATAAGGCTATGCCACAGGTGGTGAAGTCAGGTATAGGCGGGGTGCCGTGTGAGACAGAAATAGAAAAGAATTGGGAGATGTATCTGGTATAATGGAGGACAACTCCATTATGAATACAACCATGTATGGTGAGAGAATGAGACTAAGAGTCGAGTGAACAAAAGAAAAAGTGTACCCCCTCAGTAAACTGTAACATTACCCCCTTCCTATGGTCGAAGCACCTGCGAGACCCCTAATCTTCATCTCCCTTGTTGACCTCGTAGTCTGTTGGGTCATAGTTGTCAAGAGGATTACGTTGGGTTGGGCAAAACTCTTCTGAGTGTCCCAACTCTCCACAAAGTTGACAGCGGCAATGAGGACAGTAGGCCAGTATGTGCCCTGGAGCAGTCATTTGATAGAAGGGGCATTCATAGTGCCCACAGTCTGCGTGAAGATGGCCTTGCTGGCCACAGATGAAACAGTGGCTGAGGGTGGGGCAAGAGGGAGTAGGAGGCACCAACAGGATAGCATCTACATCAATGAGTCGAGAGGAGCATCCTGGCGACAGCAAGGGCGTTGCTGCAAAGTCCTTGTTATAGTGATGGGAGGTGGGGAATGGAGTGGCCTGTCGTGGTTTTTCCTCGATGTCCCTCAGGATGTTTGCCCACAGCTCATGCTGAGGAGCTGGGTAGTCTGAATGAAATAGTTGCATTACCTTGTTTGAATTTACGAGGATGATGGGAGGGTGTCGGAGTGGTGGGATGTTCTCAAGCGGGGAGTATGTGCTTGGGTTCTGGAGTAGGGGTCCCTCATCCAAGGAGGGGTACGGTAGTGAGGAAAGCGAGGATGTCAGGGTGGTCTGCTGGGAGAGTGGTGAGAGATCCAGGAACAGTATCGCTGCCAAGTCCTGGAGCAGCGCTAGAACTTCTGGCTCTGGGATCATTGCTAGCTGCAGGAGGGTTTGGAGGCAGGACAGGCAATGGTGCTGTGGATGTGGAGTTGGGGGTTGAGGGGGAGCTGGGGGTAACAGTGGAGTCATCATCCCAGATGGTTTGTCTTGGGTTTCTGGCCCAAGTGTTTGCATCCCAGGGATGATTTGGGTCGTTGTCCAGGTAGTAAGTTCGTAGGTGGACAGGTAAAGTGTTGACGATGGGTTGCAGAACGTGCATGAACAAGGTGGATGGGATCACGGAGAGGACATCGGAGAATCCATGATCATGGAAGGCATCAAGGATGGCGTCTCTGGAGGCATGGATGGCCTGTTCCATGGCAGTGGCATAGACAGGCAAGGTCCCATTGGGGAAAAGTTGGGCGTGGAGTGTCCGTCCAGTGGTGTACATATGAAAGATGATTCCCAGAGATTGGAGAATCAGGCTGTCTCTATAACTGGATACACGTGATATGGCATGGGCGATAGTGGGGTTCTCCAACGTGGAGGCAAAGAGGATTTGTTGGGAATGGTCTGGGAGACGATGGATGCGGACTGGTAGTTTGAAGGGTACTACATTAAGCGAAGAAGAGGACATCAAGAGTTTGACAAGAATGGTGACAACGATGGAGGAGCTAGGGCTTGACTCAAAAGCAAGTGAGGAATTGAGGGTTTATGGAGGGAAGGTGATCAGATCCCTGGCCTTATATTCATCTAAGAGGTCCACAGCATGTCCTAAGTTGGACTCGGGTTCCCAGGTGTTTTTGGAGAACGGGTATCCTTTCCATGAAATGAGATAGAGGCAGCATTGAGTGGAGCCCCGATGGGCTAAGATCTGTTCAATTTCAAATTCCTTTTCTCTGTCTATTATGTCTGGTGGAAGCGGGATGAAGTTTGGTCCGTGTTTGGCGGTTTCCCAATAGGGAGTCAAAAGCAATGCGTGGAAGGCATTAAGTTTGTACAAAACAGGCAAAATGACTTGTGAGATTTCAAATGGTCCCTCGCGTCGAGGGGCTAGTTTCCAAGAGGGGTAGCGGAGTTTCAGGTTACGGCCCTTGAGCCATACCTTATCTCCAACTTTCCAAGGTTTAAATTTGGACATGACTCGTTCATGCATGTATCGTTGTGCCTTTTCGTGGGCAGTGGTGGCTTCCTTGCAAGCCTCCTCGAGGTCTCCAAGGCATTTCTCTAGGGCGGGGAGGAAGGTGGTGGTTCCTATTGATGGGTAAGCCCTCAGCTCGTACCCAAGCATCAAACTAAATGGGGTCTTTCCCATTACGGAATGGATGGAGGAGTTGTGACAAAATTCCGCCATTGGTAATAAGTCTGACCATCGGGTGGCATCTCCTTGGCAAAAGATTCGAAGGTAAGTTTCCAATTCCTGATTGATGTGTTCCGTCTCTCCATCAGTCTGTGGGTGGTAGGCGGAAGAGAGGAGCAGATCATACTCCAGGAGCCTCGCTAGTTCTAGAGCGAAGGCCAAGGCAAACTGTGGACCACAGTCCAAGATTACCTTATCATGGAGTCCAAAGCAGGGAAAGACCTTTTCAAAGAAGAGCTGTGCTATGCCCTTGGCATCTGCACTCTTGTAAGTTGGGGTGAAAATTATCCCCTTAGTAAGGCCATGGTCGACCACAACCATAACTGAATCAAAACCATGTGACGGCAGCAAGTCTGTGATGAGATCGACTGACAAACACTGGAAAGGATGGGAGGAAGCAACCGGGAGGGGGGTGAGAGGTGGGATGGTGGGATGGGTGTTGACTTTGTTGGCTTGGCAAGTTACGCAGCCCTGGACGAAGTGACACACGAAGGAGGTGAGTCCAGGCCACCAATAGTCACATTGTACCTGATTAACGGTCTGGTAGTAACTGCCATGACCACCTGCAGGTGAGTCATGGATCACGTGGAGGAGGTCATTCCGGTGAGTCTCAGGGATGTAGGCTCTGTCCTTAAAGTAGAGTATGCCATCATCATATCGCCAATCATGAATAGAAGACTGAGGGATTCCTGAGGTACCCTCGTGAAGCTGATTGATGACAAAGTTGACATGGGTGGTTGACTGCTCGATAGCAGTCCGGAGGTTGGTGTCAATACATTTCAAAAATAGCTCTCCTGGGAGCAGCGTGACTTTGGCATTGTCAGCCAACGTGTCCAATGCATCTTTCCTGGAGAGAGCATCTGCTGGGGCCATGTTATTCCCGGGTATGTGTTGGAACAGGAGATCATAGTCCTGTAGCGTTAATAACCATCTAGCTTGCCACCTAGATAGCTTTTGGGGGTCTTTGAAGTAACACAGATTCTTGTGGTCTGTGAGCACAGTTATGGGCTAGTCAGTTCCAGTCAGATAATGTCGCCATTCTTCTAGCATGCATATAACCACTAGAAGTTCCCTGTTGTATATGTCATAGTTACGTTCTGCCAGGGAGAACGTGCTAGAGATGTAGCAGCAAGGGTGTAAGTCACCATTGGCATCCTTCTGCATTAAAACTCCTCCAGAGGCCGTTAGAGACGCATCAGTCATAATGAAAAATGGCTTAGAGGTATCTGGCATTACCAATACAGGTTTAGAAGTGAAGGCCTTTCGGAGGAGGTTGAAAGCCTTCTGTTGCTTGTGCGTCCAGGACCACAGCTGCCCTTTCTTTGTTAGATCCAAGATTGGCCTAGCAATTTCCGAGAAGTTCAGAATAAACTTGCAGTAAAAGTTGCAGAACCCTATAAATGAGCAGACTGCATGAACCGATGTTGGTGGTTCCCAGGAAGAGATTGCTGAAACCTTGGTAGGGTCCATTGCGATGATACCCTCTTTAATGACCATCCTGAGGAACTCAACCTTGGATGCGTCGAAAGTACATTTTTCTAATTTAAGGCTAAGACGGTTTTCTCGTAACCGTTTTAGAACTTGCCTCGTTCGTTGGTGATGTTCATTAAGATCCCTAGAATGGATCAACATATCATCCATGTAGATGATCAACCATCCTTCCGCTACCATATCCTTGAAAATGAAGTCCATAAACAACTGAAAAGTCACAGGACCGTTGCACAGGCCGAAAAACATGACAAGAGGCTCAAAGAGGCTGAAGGGCATAATGAACACCGCCTTCCAGGCGTCTTTAGTCTTGATCCGGACATTGTTATAGCCCCATCGAATATCCATTTTGGTAAAATATTGGGATCCCTTGAGCTGATCCATCAAGTCTCCAATGAGTGGGAGAGGGTAAGCATTCTTGATGGTATGCTCATTGAGATAGCAGTAGTCTTGGCAGGGGCAAAGATTACTGTCCTTCTTTGAGATGAAAAAGAAGGGGGATGCCATAGGGGAGTTTGATGGGTGAATACATCTGGCTTTCAAGTGTTTGTCAATGAAATCTTTACATGCCTCTCGCTCCTTAGGGTTGAGCGGGTAGGCCTTGGCAACCTTGGGTTGGAAAGAGTCATCTAGATCTATGCTGTGATCGAACGACTGGTAAGGCGGAAGGGGACTGTCATCCTTTTTCTGGAAGACGTCCTCAAAATTTTGGAAGTCCCACAGGAGTTCCGTCTTGTTCTTCTTCACATCTTGTGCAAGAGAAGTCGAAATCATGGTTTTCTTAATAGAGGGTCCAGCTGGCTCTTCATCATCATCCTCCTCACATTCTATGAGCCCTGATATCTCCTCTCGCTGTGTGGTCGGGTCCACATCAGGTACCTTCAGATGAACCTCATTTGTCCTTGCCGTGAGTAACAGATCAACATTTTGTTTCCACCACAGAGCTCGTTGTCGCCGTATTTTGTTCATCTGGCATTTCCTATTGAAGACATTGATGGTATGGGCCTCAGCCGTGACGTCTTCTTGTTCCCTCATTCGTTGCTGTATGGTCAGTTCCGTATCACAAATATGAATGGTTCCTGTACTCCAGTTAATCTCTGGATCGTGATCTTGGAGCCATGGGAGCCCTAGGATGATCTTGTTCTTGCCGCAGTCAATAACAAGGAAGTCTCAGAGTTCAGTGGTTTCTCCGAGCTGCATTAGCACCAATGCCTGTTTTCGTATCAGGCCATTTTTATTGGGTGATCTGTCGACGTTGCTTACCCGCAGGGGAGTTTTGAGTTGTGTAGTGGGTATGTCGCATGCCACTACCATAGCATAGTCGATAAAACAACTGGTTTCCCTTGAGTTGATAATGGCCTTCGTGTCAACGTTTTTGAATGCAGTGCAGTCAGGAGGATAAAGAGTAACAGGCATAGTGATCGATTGTGAGTTGCTTCCTGACACAAACACTGGGGAACATCTATGAGAAACATTGTAGGCGGGGTATGACGTTGGCCCATTCCTGCCTTTCAAAAACCCTGGTCAGTTCCAGGCGTTCTGGGATGCTGGTCAGTTCCAGTCCCAAGCCAAGTGTCGTGGTGGGGTCCACGTATCGCACTTGCCTCTTCGCAGAAACTGGAGACACTCTGTATGCAGTTGGGCAGGTTGGTTCCTGCTCCAAGCCACGTGTCCTGGTTGGTTCCAGGTATCTCACATGCCTCTACTCCTTTTCTCACTGCTTTTACCACCTTAATTCCATGTTTGACTGTGTTTCTCATGGCAGTCTCTTGAGAAGAAGGTTGCAGTTCAAGCCCCGTCCCTTGACCCTTGGGAGTAGCTGGGTCCGCGTCCACCCTTGACTGGACAGATACGTCATTGGGGTACGTGCCTGGATAATGATCCAGGTCTTCCTCTGGGGTGGTCGTCCAGAGGTCCGCCGGCACGATAGCGGAAAACCTATTGTTCCATGGTCTAGACCATATAGCCCTGACTCATGGTGCTGCCCTGGTCACTTCCTTTTGGCACTCTTGGTAAGTGGCCATTCTTACCTCAGCCATGGCTTGGTAGCCTTCCTCCTCATCTGCAGACAAGCTGCCCTCCCTGAAAGCAGTTTTGAGGATCTTAATCGTGGCGCCTTTCTCAGTGCTACCCATTCCTTCTAGGTAAGCTGAGAGTTCATCCTCCTCCTCTGTGGTGGTGGTGGTTTGTGCCCATCATTGCAGGACTTTGTAAGTAGGACATGCAGTGTGTCCAGAGGATGTGGTAGGGCGGGGACGTGAGGTCCGGTTGGTTCCAGATCCAGTGTGGTTTTTTTTTTTTTTTTTTAAATCCATTTCTGTCCCGTTGGGGTGCATTACCCTATGTAGGACATACTGGACAAGGCACTACTACTGTAGTACCCTGCGGATCGCTTTACGTGGGATACTGAAAGACAGATGTAATGTGCTAGGCTATCATGGCCCCAGACCCCGAGGGGTCGGGACAGCACGGAATGGGGAAGCTACAGTACGAAGAAAAAAACTACACACCGGAGATTGAAACCCGTAGACCAGAGGTCATTCCTGCTGCAACGGGGCAGGCCAAGAGCGGGCAAAGCAAAGAGTGGGAGGGGGATGGGGAGAGAGAGTGGAGGAAAGGTGAGTGAAGGGCCCAGGGCTATAGCTTATTTGTGGAGGCTAGACCTCAGCAAGGCTGTGGTCAGTGAATGCAAGGGGTGGGATGTGCCAGGGAACTTGACTGTGATGGCCAATGTGACAACCCCAGGGTCCGAGAGATTCCGGGAGGCCATGAGGTCCCCATTCGAATTGATGCTGAGATAAATTGGCGGGAATCTCGCGGACTGGACCATTAGCACTGTCGGTACATCGTCCGGTACTGCATGGCTGTAGACAGGCACCATCTCTGAGTGTATATGCTGTAGGTGGGGGGGGAGATCCTTGTGGTCAAGGACAGGCTGCAGCTACGGGTGGCTGGGGTGGGCAGTTGATGGCAGAGTGGTGGAGACTGAGGAGACTGGTGAGGGGGGGTTGGAGACGGTGGGGGGGGGACCACTGTGGGAGCAGCAGTTGGTGAGGGGGGTGGGGTGGATGCCAAGGATAGGGTGAGGGCACAGACTTTAGATTTCAACTGCTCTATGTATCTCCAATCGCATCCCACGCACTATGGCTGCCAGGTCCGAGGGTGGCGCGGGGGCTGCGGAGGGGGGGTGGGAGGGGGCCCTGCTTAGCAGAGGGTGCAGGAAGGGGTGGAGCTTGAATGCAAGCGTGCTGGCCATGTAGGTACACCAGCATGTTGTTCTGGTAGATCTGCAGGATGCCTGGGAACACCCTGCCAGTGTCAGCAACAAAGGCTGACTCCCTCAGGTGGGCTTTGAAAGAGTGGAATATATGGCAGACCCAGCGGGTCGCTCAGTGAGCATCCTTCCCACAGGAGATAGGGAAGGTGGGGGCGGGGGAGGACCGGCCTGCATTGGGGCCAGTCTTGGTGGTCCAGGACCAGGTGGGGGGGTGGGCAGCAAGATAGCGTAGGACATGAGGAGAGTGTTGATTGAGCACCATGTAGTAGCTCTCAATGCTACTTATATTACTTACTAGTAGTAGTGTAGTTTACCTTATATGGAAATAGTCACACGCTCCATGTAGTATATAAGTTAGAACTCAGTCGTCTGAGTTCGAATAACATCTTGTGTTCTTACCACAACCATCGCTTGCAGCAACACCTCTAACCCCTGGTGAGTGTCAGGTATTCCTCTACCATATACCTGTTGCTTCAACAGAGGGAAGGCAGGAGGGGTAAAGCGGGCTCCAAATGTGCCCTTGGGGAAGGAGTGGTAGTGTTTGCCCACATCACAGAGGCGGATGGGGCATGGAGCATCCAGAGGACAGGTGTGCTTGGGGGGGGGCTGTTTTTTCCCATGGGGGGATGGTGGTGGTACAGGTTCAAGAGCCATTTTCCTCCAGTGTGGTTGGAGGACCTACAGCCAACCTTGTGACAGATAAAGCATTTGTTGCTCTGCATGTACTCAGTGCGCTGAGTCGGCGATAGGCGTATGGGTCTCTGTGCAAGCGAGAAGAGAGTGCTGGGATATGAGGAACACCCTTTTGTAAGTCTCCAATCCTCTGTAGCTGTTGGGAGAATTGGCCAGCTTTCTTTATCCAATCCTTGTAGTCATCAGGGATCTTGTTGCAAGAAAGGATCATAGTTGTGAGCTTGGGACTAAGACCATGGATGAATCACTCCATGAGAGCATGTCTGTTGGTGATTCCAGACTTCTTAGTGAGAAGCTGGAACTGGGAAGCATACATAGTGAACCCATTGCTCCAGGTCCCGTCGGAATCTTTTCCGGCAGTCTGGCGAAGTTTGGAGAGGTTGATCCTAGCCTTAGCAACTACATCATAGGGGGAGAAAGCGGTCTCGAACGCCTGTCTGATCTGTGTGAAGGTCTTTTCTTCATTCGATATCTGGGCGTTGCCCAGTTTCAGAAGCCATCCTTCGGCGAAGGTCTTTCCACGGCCCTTACTGATCTTATTCAGAAAAGTAAGGCATTTGGTCATATCTGTGAAAAGCTTGTCGTTTATAGTGAAGTAGGCTTCCATAGAGAGGAGCCATCTGTTAGCATCCTCTGCCTCCCCGGAAAAGTCCTCGGGAAGGCCAGCCTTTATTTCAGAAACCATATTGTCGTCTTCTGGAGCCAGGTCAAAGCCAGGGGATGTTGTCTCGGTCAGTTCTGGGTCAACATCGTGGAAAGCTACAGGGACTTCCTCGTCAGGGGGGATTGGTGATCCAGGTGGGGTCAGAGTAGAGGGGTGGGGAGGGATGGCAGCTAATTCAGAGATGGAGGGGAGGTAGTTGGGATTCCAACCTTGGCTCCTGTTGACTTCTGCGAGAGTGTTCTGTCGTTCCCTATACGCTGTGATATTCTCCGGGGAGGAGTACCTATTGGGTAATGGGAGATGGAAGGGATGCTCATCAGGGAGAAGGTGAAGTCTTGGAAGGGAAAAGGAGGAAGGGAAAGAAGACATGGTGGGTTTTTCAGGGGGAGAGTTGGAATCAGAGGGTACTCTGAATCTGCTGGGGTAGGATATGATGGGTGTGGAGAGCATCCTCTATGTGAGAGTAGGGACAAGGGGAAAAGCTAGTTCTTTTGTAACGCACAGTGTAGCATGCTGTGATACTAAGATACTAAGCT
>JBBPJO010000035.1:0-50213 GCA_038088815.1 Boletus nobilissimus | reverse complement strand
GTTGGGTAACCGCATATGAAATGTCAGGTCTTGTGCCGATCATGAGATACAGCAATGATCCGATCACCTGTTGGAATCGCGTCCGAAGTTCCGGTTGGACAGGGAGATCATTCTTCTCTGGGTAATAGCCCTGAGGGAGAGGGGTGTTGGCGATTTTTGCGTTAGTCATTCCGCATCGCTCTATGACTTTATTGAGGTATTCTCGCTGGTCTATCTTAATAGTTTGACCATCTCGACGTATGTTCATTCTTAGGAATTCGCGAGTTTCTCCTAAGTCACGACAGTCCAATTTCTTCATAAATGCGGCCTTAACCTTATCTACAAAGGCTTTGTTTGGTCCACAGAAAATGGCATCGTCTACATAGATGATCGCTAGGATGAGCTCTTTGCCCTTGCGATAGTTGAACAGGCCGGCATCTGTTTTAAGACGCGTGAAGCTGAGTTCTTTCATGGATCTGTCGAGTTCGCGCCACCAAGCTAATCCTGCTTGTTTTAGGCCATATAAGGTGCATAGTAGTCTCAAGACTTTTCCCTTTAGATGAGCGGGCATAAAGCCTTCAGGGAATTCCATGTATAATTCTTCGTCCAGTTTGCCATAGAGGTAGGCGGATCGGACGTCGAGACCAGTAATGTACCAGTTTTCAATTGCTGAGAGGGCGAGCATGCACCGCACTGTCTCAAAGCGTACGACGGGGGAGAATATTTGATTGAAATCAATCCCTTCTACTTGGGAGAAGCCCTTTGCTACAAGGCGGGCTTTCTTTCTACCGTCGGTTTTTACATCGAAGACCCATCAATTTTTTATGATCTTTCTATTTGCGGGTCGATCCACGATTTCATAGACTTTGCGGTCTTTGAGTATCTGTAACTCATCGTGGCAGGCTTTACGCCAAAGGGCTTGTTCGTCAGTTGGTAGTTTAAGTATGTCGCGGTATGTCCATTCGCGGTAGTTAACATTCAAAAGTTCTATTTCCAACGGAAAGGCATGGCTGCAGAGGTATGAAACCAAAGCGTCTCCCCCTTCCCTGGTGATGCGCTCAACGTCATCTTCTGTTACGGAGTCAGGGACGGAGGCAGTCCTTCAGGGACAATGGGTGAATCCAAAGGTCCAGCCAGTGCTTCACCCACAAGTTTGCACCAATCAGAGGCGTGCTCAATATCCTGAATCTGCCGGACAGGGTCACAGTGTTCACCATACACGTTACTGGGCCGAAGAGGGGCATGACGGTCATGCTGTGGTCGTTGAGGATGAGCAGGAGGGGCAGGGGGCTGGCGGTGAGGAGGGGTTACGGGGGGTGCTGGTGGTGGAGTGGGTACTTGCGCGGGAGGTGGAGTGGGTGCCCTTGGAGGGGGCGGAGCGACAGGTTGACGAGGGGGTGACTCAGGGGGAGCGGGAACCGCGTCATCCCCACGGTCAGGGTAGTCAGATTCGGAGCCAGAGGACTCGTCATCGCGTGTGTGGGGTTTGGGCCGGTGATTAACCGGCCGATGTGGCTGCGCCTTAGAGCATCTCGGGAAGAGATTCTCATCGAAAATGGCATGTGCCGATGTGTGTAGTGCGTTATTAGGGCACATGAACAGGTAGTTTGAATCACTACCGGCGGATACACCTAGGTAGATCATCAATTGCGACTTCGGTTGTAACTTTCCGCCGCGTGTTTCGACAGGAATGTGGACATAGGCACCACAGCCAAAGACTCGAAGATGCGAGAAAGTGGGTTTTTGGCCCGTAAGCATTTCGGCTGGCGTTTTCCATTGTAAACGGGCGGACGGGGTGCGATTGTACACATGTAAGGCGTGCATTACCGCAAACTCCCAGTAGGAATCGGGCAGGCAAGCCTGCAGTCACATGGGTTGTGCCTTATCCATAATGGTACGGATGAGACGTTCCGCGCGTCCGTTCTGCTGGTGGGCATAGGGGGCGGATTGTTGAATGTTGATGCCATTGTCGCGCATGTACTCAGTAAAGGCTTTGGAGGTGTATTCTCCCCCTGCATCAGAGCGCCAGTGTTTTATGGTGGCATTGAACTGAGTACGTACATAGGCATGGAATTGTTTTGTGGCACGGAGGGTCTGATCCTTAGTTTTTATTAGGATCACCCATGCCATGGATGTGAAGTCATCATAGAAGACAACGGTGTACTTGTACTTATGGTATGATTTGATTTCAAACGATTTTAAATCAGAATGAACTAACTCAAAGGGAGCGCTTGCACGCTTCTCGCTATGAGGGAAAGTACGGTTGGGTTGTTTACCCAATTCACAACCAGGACAGATGGGAGTGTTAGACGGTATGTCTACATCCGGGAAGTCCTTTATGTGCTTCTTGGCTGCGTGGAGCACTTCGCGTGAGGGGTGGCCTAAACGGCGATGTAAGAGATCGTAGTCGACCACAGTAAGCGACGCTAGATCTGAATGTGGTCGAGCTATAGGGGCTTGGAGCCAATAGAGGGTGTCTCCATGGGAGTGGAAACTTAGAATTGTCTTCCGCAGACATTTGTCGAATATATCGATGTGATTGTCGCGAGTTTTGACGGTGATACACCTGTCAGTGAGGAGAGTGCCCATGGAAATGAGCTTTACATTGCACATAGGCATGTAAATGACTGGCGATAACCACACGAGTCTGTCTTGGAAGTGTACAATGGCGGTTCCTTGACCAATGATATTGGCATGTCCATTTGCCGTCTGGGAGTACCTTGGTGTTTTAAACTCCTGGTATTCGACCAGATCACTCAGGTCGTTGGTGTAATGTGCCGAAGCACCGGAATCGAGGAGCCACATATCAGGCGGTAAGATATCATCATCGGTTGCCCTTTGCTTTCCTTTACTTTTGCTGGTCTGGTTCTCACAGTTGTCACACATCGCGAGAGGGAACGCAGCGGTAGTATTAATGTCCATGCTATCTACCACAGGTATTCGAACAGTATAACTACGAATTTTCTGAGGCAAAAATATCCGCGCGTCAGTACCTGCGAGAGATGGACAAAGGAAATCGGGGACTGACCAATCAAGGGCGTCGTCGAAGAACCGCTCCACATACTCATCGACCTCCATGTCCTCCCCAAGGCTTACGACATCCTCGTCATCCGAATCGGAGGTGATCTCAACGATTCGGGGCGTTTCCATGTGCTCTATGAGAGAGGGTGTGGAGGGGCCGGCGTGGTGACGAGGGAGGGTGCGAGTGCCAAAGGGGCCGTCTTCGTTGAACGCCGAGTGTTGGCGTTTGTGGCGACGGGAGGCGACGGGTTCGAGGGTGCGAACCACCTCGGGAGTGGGGGTTGCCCCAATGCGGTGGGCGAGGGAGATGGCCTTTTGGGCCTGAGGGAAGGCGGGGGCCCGTAGTGGGCGGCGCCGATGGTATGTGCGAGTGCACGGGGGTCGGAGACGGGTTCGGTGAAGTCGGGGCAAGCCGGGTCGAAGACTGCGGGCTCGTGGAGGAAGTTCGCGAATGTGAACGAGGCGGAGGAGGCTTCGGCAGCAGCAGCCACACGGTCCTTTCGCTTCTTTTCCCCTTCTTCAGAGCGTTTGCCCTGGCGACGCTTCTTTCCCTTTCCCTTCTCCTCATCCTTCTTCTCGGCAGGGGTCTCCTCCTTCTTCTTCTGATTGTTGAAAGAGGGGTTGCCTTGTTGGCGACGGACGTTCAAGAGCTTGTTCGCCTGAGGGCGAGGTGGAGGACGGCGGGTGAGGTAGTGCTGCCAGGCAGCGGTGAGGACGGTTTCCAAATCCGTCATGGAGAGGACTTTGTTCTTCGTTGGGTCGGCGTCGATTTCGGCATTGAGCTGCTGGTGCAGCGTCTCCGCATACTTGGGGAGCTTGGCGACGGTGATGAGAGTCTTGAGGTTATCAGGGACCTTGTGTTGAAGCAGGTCCAGCTGCGCGAATGAAGCGTTGAGCTTCGAGAAGGCGGGACCGGGGTGGTTGTTGTTGGGGAAGGTAATCCCCAACATGAGCTTCCACTTGGTGTAGGCGGAGGCAAGGGACGCTTTGTCGTATTGGGCCTTGAGGGAGTCCCAGAGGGACTTGGCAGTGCCCATGGAGAGGACGCGGGAGAGGATGGCGGGTTCGAGGCGGAGACGGATGGAACCGAGGGCCATGTCATCGTTGTGGTCCCACTTGTCCTGTGCTTTGGGCTCAGTGTCAGCGGGGCGAGACTTGTGGTACATCTTCTGCCAAAAACCCATGGCGTGAAGGGCGGCCTCCATCTCCTGGGCCCAACGTTGGTAGTTGGTCCCGTTGAGCTTGGTGATACGGTCAAAGGTAGCTTGGGACATGTCAATAGTAGGTTCTGTTGAGATGACATGTCAGCATGGTTACTGATGAAGGGAGCGAGTAAAAATGTTCGCATCGCTGAACATCAGAGCTCATAGAATATAGGGTCATAGCGACCCCCTACTTCTAGAGTCTGGTGGCGTTTACACCTTGAGCATTGCCACATCAAGGCGTGTCCGGCGTTGCCGCACGGGACAGCCAGTGTCCAAGGTGTTCACCTAGAGCAGTGATGGCGTTTCCGCACAGTCAGAGCTCGGGGCTCATAACCTGTTGCAATAGCAGGGATCTGGTGTACACACCAGGATCCTGAGGATCTACTGTAGGGTACTTACCTTTGGACTGAAGAGAGTTACTCAGAGATGATAGCAGTAGCGGATCAAGAGAGTATTATTTATATTCAGACTCAGCAGAGTCTTATATACGCTTTGTAATGATTACTTAATATAGGTCACATGACTGTAAGTACTTGTTCTTTCAACAGAGGTCATAGTCCTGCAGTGTCAATAGCCATCTAGCTTGCTGCCTAGAAAGCTTTTGTGGGTCTTTAAAGTAACACAGATTTTTATGATCTGTGAGGATGGTGACGGGCCGGTCAGTTCCGGTGAGGTAGTGACGCCACTCCTCGAGTGCGCGTATAACCGCTAGAAGCTCGCGGTCGTAGATGTCATAATTGTGTTCCGCCGGTGAGAACGTTCGGGATATGTAGCAGCAAGGGTGTAGATTGCCATTGGCGTCCTTCTGCATCAGTACGCCTCTGGTAGCCGTCAGTGAGGCGTCCATCATGACATAGAACGGTTTAGATGTATCCAGCATTGCGAGTACGGGTTTCGAGGTGAAGGCCCGACGGAGGAGGTCGAAGGCCTGTTGTTGCTCATGTGTCCAGGACCACGGCTGCCCTTTCTTCGTCAAATCCAAGATCGGCCTGGCAATTTCCGAGAAGTTCGGAATAAACTTGTGGTAGAAGTTGCAGAACCCTATGAAGGAGTGGACTGCACGAACTGTAGTAGGTGGTTCCCAGGTGGTGATCGCCGATAACTTGGTAGGGTCCATCGCGATGATACCCTCTTGAACGACCATCCCTAGGAATTCAACCGAGGATGCGTCGAACATACATTTTTCTAATTTGAGGCCGAGACGGTTGTCTCGCAACCGTTCCAGAACTCGCCTCGTCCGTTGGTGATGTTTGTTAAGATCCCTGGAATGGATCAACATATCATCCATGTAGATGATCAACCATCCTTCCGCTACCATATCCTTGAAAACGTAGTCCATGAACGACTGAAAGGTCGCAGGACTGTTGCAAAGGCCAAAGAACATAACGAGAGGCTCGAAGAGGCCGAAGGGCGTGATGAACGCCACCTTCCAGGTGTCTTTAGTCTTAATCTGGATGTTGTTATACCCCCAACGGATGTCCATCTTCGTGAAGTAACGGGATCCCTTGAGCTGGTCCATCAAATTGCCAATAAGTGGGAGCGGGTAGGCGTTCTTGATGGTGTGCTCATTGAGATATCGATAATCTTGGCAGGGGCGAAGATTACCGTCCTTCTTAGACACGAAGAAGAATGGGGAAGCCATGGGAGAGTTGGAGGGGCGGATACGTCCGGCTTTCATATGTTCGTCTATAAATTCCTTGCACACCTCTCGCTCCTTAGGATTGAGCAGGTAGGCCTTTGCAACCTTGGGTAAGAAAGAGTCATCTAGATCTATGCCGTGATCGAATGACCAGTAGGGCGGAAGGGGACCGTCGTCCTTCTTTTGGAAGACATCCTCGAAGTCTTGGAAGTCTCGTGGGAGTTCCATCTTAGTCTTCGTCGCGTCTTGAGCGAGAGAAGTCGAAATCATAGTTTTCTTAATGGAAGGTCTGGTTGGCTCTTCATCATCCTCCTCCACATCTATGAGTGCCGGTATCTCTTCCCGCTGCGTGGTTGGTTCCAGGTCAGGTACCTTCAGATGAACCTCTCTGGTCTTTGCCATTAGTATGGGATCGACGTTACGCTTCCACCACAGGGCTCTTCGTCGCCGCAATTTGTTCATCTGGCATTTCCTATTGAAGACATTTAAAGTATGGGCCTCGGCCGCAGCGTCTTCTCGATTCCACGTGCGTTCCCGTCCGGTCGGTTCCAGATCGTGGAGACGGACGGTTCCTGTACTCCAGTTGACCTCTGGATTGTTGTCGTGGAGCCAAGGGAGCCCGAGGATGATCTCATCCTTGCCACAGTCAATAACAAGGAAGTCTCGGAGTTTGGTGGTTTCTCCGAGCTGCATTAGCACCGATGCCTGTTTTTGTATCAGGCCGTTTTTGTTAGGAGATCCATCGACGTTGCTTGCTCGGAGCGGGATCTTTAATCATGTAGTAGGGATGTCGCAAGCTACTATGGTAGCGTAGTCGATGAAGCAGCCAGTTGCCCCAGAGTCAATGAGGGCTTTTGTGTCAACGCTTTTGAATGCAGTTCGGTCAGGTGGGTAGAGGGTGATGGGAATAGATATGGATTGCGAAGAGCCACCTGACACGAATACTGGAGATAACCTATGAGAAAATTTAGCAGGAGATGACGTTGACCCATCCCTGCTCTTTAAAAATCCTTGCTGCAGAAACCGGAGACACTCCGTATGCGGTTGGACGGGTCAGTTCCCGTTCCAGGCCATGTGTCCTGGTCGGTTCCAGGTATCTCACATGCCTCTTCCCCTTCCCTCACCGCCTTTACCACTTTGATTCCGTGTTTGACTGTGTTTCTCGTGGCGGTCTCTTGAGAAGAAGGTTGCGGTCCAAGCCCCATCCCCTGACCCCGGGGAGTAGCTGCATCCGCGTCCACCCTTGACTGGACAGATACATCATTGGGGTACGTGCCTGGGGATTGTTCCAGGACTTCCTCTGAGGTGGTTTCCCAGAGGTCCGCCGGCGCGAGAGCGGAAAATTGGTTGTTCCATGGTCCAGATCGTACAGCCCTGGCTCGTGGTGCTGCCCTGATCGCTTCCCTTTGGCACTCTTGGTAAGTGGCTGTTCTTACCTCAGCCATGGCCTGGTAGCCAGCCTCCTCGTCTGCGGATGAGCTGCCCTCCCCAAAAGCAGTTTTGAGGATCTTAATTGCGGCGCCTTTCTCGATGCTTCCCATTTCCTCTAGGTAAGCTGAGAGTTCATCATCCTCCTCCGTAGTGGTGGTGGCTTGTGCCCGTCGTTGCGGGACTTTGTAAGTAGGATGTGCGGTGCGTCCAGAGGATGTGGTCGGGCGGGGACATGAGGACCGGTCGGTTCCGGTTCCGTGGTGGTTGGAAGACCTACAGCCAACCTTGTGACAGATAAAGCATTTGTTGCTCCACATATACTCAGCGCGCTGAGTCGGCGATAGACGCACAGCATCTACGTCCATCGCGTACAGGTCCTTGTGCGATCGAGAGGAGGGCACCAGGATATGTGGCACGCCCTTTCGAAGGTCCCCAATTCTCCGCAATTGTTGCGAGAACTGGCCAGCCTTCTTAATCCAATCCTTGTAGTCGTCAGGGATCTTTTCGCAAGACAGGATCATCGTTGCGAGTTTAGGGGAGAGGCCTCGGATGAACGACTCCACGAGAGCATGTTTGTCGGAGATGGCGGATTTCTCGGTGAGAAGTTGGAATTCCGAAGTGTATTTGGCAAAGCCATCGCTCCAGTTTCCATCCATGTCTTTTCTGGCAGTCTGATGGAGCTTGGAGAGGTCGATCCTAGCCTTGGTGGCTACGTTGTAGGGGGAGAAAGCAGTCTCGAAAGCCTATTTGATACAATTGAAGGTCTTGAGTTTGTTTGGGATATGGGTGTTTCCCAATTTCATCAGCCATCCTTCAGCGAAGGTCTTGCCACGGCCCTTACTGATCTTGTTAAGGAAGGTAAGGGATTTGGTCTTATCCGTGAACACCTTGTCGTTGATGGTGAAGTAGGCGTCCATAGTTAGGAGCCATCTGTTGGCGTCCTCTGCCTCCCCGGAAAAGTCCTCGGGAAGGCCGGCCTTTATTTCAGATACCATGTCGTCGTCTTCTAGAGCCGGGTCAATGTCAATATCTTCCGCCTCAGTCGGTTCTGGGTCGAAAGTCTCTGCACCAGTCGGTTCCGGGTCAGGATCGTGGAAAGTAAGGGGAGGATCCTCTTGGATGGGGGATTCAACGGAAGCCTGGGGGATGGCAGCTAATTCAGAGACGGAGGGGAGAGCGTTGGAGTTCCACCCTTGAGACTGGTTGACTTCTGCGAGAGCCCTCTGACGTTCTTGGTATGCCGCGATATACTCCGGGGAGGAGAATCTATCCGGAAGAACGAGATAGAACGGGTGACCGTCAGGTAGGAGGTGAAGTCTGGGGAGTCGAGGGGAGGAACAAGATTGAGACACAGTGGGTGTTTCAGGAGGGGAGTCAGAGTCAGAGGGTGCTCTGAATCTGCCTAGGCGAGAGATGGCGGGTAGGGGGAATGTCCTCTATGTAAAAGTAGGGACAAGGGGAAAAGCTAGTTCTTTTGTAACGCACAGCGTAGTAGTGACGAAGCGTGCTGCAATACAACAAAGAGTTCGCGCATGAAGAAGTGAGAGCGAGTGACAAGTAAGAGGATCTTCGAGGAGCGATGCCGAGCTTCGAGATGACGCAAAGCCTAAGCTGGTCTCACCTATCTAGGAATCTCACTAGACTCAGTGGTCACTAGAAACTACACTGATATTGCATAGAACTAGCTTAGGGAAATTACAGGGGGGCGAGAGAGCGCCCTTATATACGGTAGGCCCCTTCTAAATAAGGAAAGGATGCGCAGCATCCGCAGTAGCTAAAGTATGACTCGGTGCACAGCATAAGAGTCACCAGGAGTCAGAATGAGTCATGAAGAGTCATGATGAGTTATAAATAGAAAGGCTATGCCGCAGGCAGTGAAGTCCGAATAAGGTGACTGCGGCGGAAACGGAAGGAAGTCTAAATAGGGATATAGGCGGGGCGCCGTGTGAGACAGAGAGAGAAGAGATCGGGAGACATATCTGGTATAATGGAGGACGACTCCATTACGAATACAACCGCGTATGGTGAAGAGAACGAGACTAGAAGGCGAGTGAACGAAAGCGTAATAGAAAAAGTGTACCCCCCCTCGTAAACCATAACAGACATTGCTGGCTTACCTGCTACAATCCATTGATTGACTGGGTTACGAGCAGCATCACTTTCTGAACTCCTGCAGAGGGAATGCCAACCCCGATATCACCCTCCGAACCTCCGAGTGTTCCTTCCCCCATTGATACCACACCTTCGGAACGCTCTTCGGATCTGCCTAAAGCACCCAGACTTACAGCCCCTTACATCTCTTTTGTCAATGCTGTCGCATTTCATCGCGCATGCAAGATGGAGGGCTCAGTCCAGTTTGCCCTCTCGCTCCAGTCTACTGAAGACATCTCTGCTTGTTCTGCTTCTGCCTCCATTGCCTCCCCTATGGAGAAAGACGACCTCATTGGTGTTCCTTTGGAATACCACGACTTCACGGATGTCTTCAGCAAGAAGAAAGCCAATACCCTTGCTCCTCATCGCCCTTTCGACTTGAAAATCGACCTGGAAGAAGGTGCAGAACCTCCAGTTGGAAAGATCTATTCTGTCTCCTCCACAGAACAGCAAGCCCTCCAAGACTTCCTCGATGAACACCTTAACATCGGATTTATCCGCCAATCTACATCTCCGCACGCAGCTCCAGTGTTGTTCGTCCAGAAGAAGGACAGCTCCCTTCGACTCTGCATCAACTTCCAAGGATTAAATAAAGTCACACGCAAAGACTGCTACCCACTTCCCCATACCTCCCATCTCCTTGATGCTCCCTCCGGAGCGAAAGTCTACATGAAAATCAATCTCTGTCATGCGTACCATTTGGTCCGTATTACGGAGGGAGACGAGTGGAAGACCTCCTTTTGCACTCGCTATGGATCATTCAAATGGCTTGTCATGCCTTTCAGACTTACCAATGCTCCAGTGGCCTTCCAGCAGTTTGTCAATAGTATCTTCGCAGATATGCTTGACATTTGCGACGTGGTTTACCTCAATGACATTCTGATCTACTCCCATGACATGGAATCGCATCGAAAACACGTCCGAGAAGTCTTCTGACGTCTCCATGCCAATGGCTTATACGCCAAAGCAGAGAAATGCGAATTCCATTCTGACATGGTTGAGTACCTCGGGTATGTACTCTCTCCCTCCGGCCTCTCCATGGCCTCTGACAAAATTAAAACAATCCTGGAATGGCCAGAACCTTGGAAAGTCAAGGACATTCAGTCCTTCCTGGGGTTCACCAACTTCTATCATCATTTTATCCAGGGTTACTCCAACATTGTGGTTCCTCTCACACATCTTACTCGAAAAGAAACCCCTTGGAACTTCTCCAACTTATGCCAGAATTCCTTCCAACGCCTTAAAAGTGCTTTCACATCAGCTCCGGTGCTTGTTCACTGGACTCTGGATGTTCTGGTTACTATCGAAACTGACACCTCCGACTATGCTGTCGCTGCCATCCTCTCTATCACAACTCCGACTGATAATGAACTCCACCCCGTCGCATTCTTCTCCCAGACTTTGACCAGAGTGGAATTAAACTACAACACACACGACAAGGAGTTACTGGCAATTTTTGAAGTATTTATCTCCTGGCGCCACTACCTGGAAGGCTCCCCCATTCCCATAGACGTTGTTACCGACCACAAAAATCTCGAATATTTTTCTTCCACAAAGCTCCTGATGCGGCGCCAAGCCTGATGGTCCAAATACCTGAATAAATTCAATATGGTAGTCTGGTATTGGCCTGGCAAGCTCGGAGCGAAACCCGACGCTTTGACTCAATGATGGGACATCTACCCCAAAGAGGGGGATAAGGACTACGCTCATGTTAACCCAGACAATTATAGGTCCATTTTCACTTCGGAACAGCTCATGTTGTCCCTCCGGGCAACATACTTAAAAGTTCCACTACTCCGGGCCTCAGCTCTGGTTGACATTGAACAACTCCATTCCGATATCCTCTCTGTGCTCCCTAATGATCCAGTCGCATCTCACATCATTTCCTCCAACTCCGACACTAGATGGACAGTCAACTCCAAAGGATTCCTCCTAAAGGATAATTGCACATATGTTCCAGAAGCTAATAATCTTCGACTCCAAGTTCTCCGAACATTCCACAACCACCCAACTGCAGGCCACTTCGGTCGGAACCATACACTTGAACTTATTTGTCGAGAATATACATGGCCTAAAATCCAGACTTTCGTTAAGAACTACATTAGTTCCTGTACAGCCTGTGCTCAAGCGAAGACCCCCCATCATCGTCCATATGGACTTCTTAAGCAGCTTCCAGTTCCAGAGAAACCATGGAATTCCATTTCCATGGACTTCATCAAACAGCTTCCACCTTTGGAGGACTTCACCGCTATCCTCGTCATAGTCGACAGACTTTCTAAACAATCCATCTTCATTCCGACACATGATACCATCACTTCCACTGGATTAGCAAAGCTATTCCTCCTCCATGTCTTTTCCAAACACAGAGTTCCAACCCATGTCACCTCCAACAGGGGCTCCGAGTTTGTTTCCCACTTTTTCTGGTCCCTAGGTAAAGCTTTAGATATGCATCTGCATTTCACCTCCGGATATCATCCAGAGGGGGATGGCCAGACAGAACACACCAATCAGACACTTGAACAGTACCTCCGTATCTACTGCAACTACCAACAAGATAATTGGTCCGAACTTCTCCCTCTCGTGGAGTTCACCTATAATAATGCTCTGAGTGCTACTACTGGTGTATCACCATTTTTTTGCCAACAAAGGATATCATAGAAATACTCGACTCCAAGATCGATCGAAGAAGGCGTCACTGCCAACTCTTGTATCTAGTACGATGGTCAGGATACGAAGGTACTGACAACGAGACTTCATGGTTACTCACTACAGAACTTGGACATGCTATGGAGCTTGTCTTGGACTTCCATCGGAAGTACCCAGACAAGCCAGGTCCAATCTCTCTGTAATTTTCTCCATTCTTTTTCTCTCAACTCAATTCAATTGATTACTATGTACAAACAAAGGAACATTTCTTTTTACACTACATTATTCCAGAGTCACCTCTCCAGCGACCTCCGTTTCTCCATCCGCACTCTTCTCCGCATCTGTGCTCTTTTCTGCATCCGCACTCTTCTCCGCATCCTTCTCTGTTGCTCGTTCCGGCTGTACGACTATGTCGGCCAACCTCTGATGGAACACATCTGTCCGCTCCATTGCCATCTCCCTCATCTCATCCAATACCTCACTTGCCACCCCATCCTCCAACTCCAAGTCCTCCCGGTATATCTCCATCGTCTTCAACTCGACGAGGCGGGCCAGGAGCTGATTCTGGCGACCCAGGAGTTGTTGAAGCAACAGGTGTATGGTAGAGGAATACCTGACACTTACCAAGGGGTTAGTGGGTGTTGCTGCAAGTGATGGTTGTGGTAAGAACACAGGATGTTATTCGAACTCAGACGACTGAGTTCTAACTTATATACTACATATAACATGTGACTATTTCCATATAGGGTAAACTACACTACTACTAGTAAGTAATATAAGTAGTGTTGAGAGCTATTACATGGTGCTCAATCAACAGGAGTTGGGTGTGCGCCTGCATCTCGGAGCGGATGCCCCAGATAGCTTTGACAAGCTGTGGCCCCAGCTTGGACCACAACTTAGTCTTCTCATTGCCTTCCACACTCTCTGATACTTCTTCCTCTGACTTCTTCTTCTTCTTCGACGGTCCCGCATTGCTATTCACTCTCCTCTGTCACTTCTCCGGCTTCTCAACTCCGGGGCGCTTGCACCTAACCTTTGTGCCTCAGCACTCGATGCACAACTGGGACTTACCAAGGCCCTCCTCACATTCAAGGCCCCAGCGCTCGCACTGATTACAGATGGGCAAGGCCTTCCCCTTGCCCTTATTGGTGCTCTGCTGTGCTCAGACATCCTCAGCCTACAAGTCCGTTAGTAAGGAGTCAACTCCAAAGAGTTGACGACTTACTTGTCTTCTGGCCGCCTCCTTGGCCTCGCAATGCCACTTCTCCTCCACCCTCCGATGTGCCTCCGCCTCTTCTCCTCTGCCCTCCGACGTGCCTCCGCCTCTTCCGCTTTGTGCCTCTTTTGCTCTTCCTCTTCTTTGCACACCTTGGCATGCCTCCGTCGCTCCGCGAACTTGGCAGCAGAGAGCTCGTTGTTGTTGTCCTTGTTCTCCACAAGGTGGGAGTCCGCCCAAGCTCAGATTTTACATTGTTGTAGACGGACATGGGAAATTAGCAATTGGCTATCGAAATCCGCCTTACCTTTATATCCGGAGTTCAAGCGGAGACCCAATTTCCGTTTGTTGATCCGTACACCAATTCCACATAATCGCGTCACTCGTGTTCCACCCGGAGTTCCACCCGGACCACTCAGGGGCTTGTTTCAGACACATAGCCAGCCTTGAGGGCTCGGCCTAAGAGGGATACTGTCATATCCCTAATTTTCACAAGTCCAACTCTGGTCCAACTCTGGATAAACCCCGCACCTAATCTACCAGACATCTACGGAGTTGCTACTCCAGACTTTGTACCTTCCTATATCTGCTTTCATTATAGTCTACATTCTTTATTATAGTTTGTACCTCCTGTCCAGATTTCATAGTCCTCTGTCCCTATGTACATTGCCATTGCATAGGTACTCTGGCTCCGGAGTTACCTTTGGACCTGTAGTATATAAACCCTCTGTACTTCTTCGTAGTTTCTCCATTATGAATATCAATGAAGTTTCCCCCCTTTCAAGTCTGATCTCTTCCCTTCTATTCCTTCCTTCCCTCTCAACTCTATTTCCCTCTGAAATACAAGGACACAAGGATTGACAAGGGTGTGACACATAAGTCCTGCGCCAACGTCCTCATAACTCTGAACTCCGTATCTCCGTCGACCTCTCCGTCAACACCTCCATCAAACCTCTGCCCCTATGTTCCCATTATGCCTCGGACATCCACCGGACTTGACTCAGAGGAACTGGACTTAACAGTAGCCATCTAGCTTGCCACCTAGATAGCTTTGGGGGGTCCTTGAAATAGCACAGATTCTTGTGGTCTGTGAGCACAGTTACAGGCTGGTTGGTTCCAGTCAGGTAGTGTTGCCATTCTTCTAGCACATGTATAACCACTAGAAGTTCCCTGTTGTATATGTTGTAATTACATTCTGCCAGTGAGAATGTGCTAGAGATGTAGCAGCAAGGGTGTAAGTCGACATTGGCATCCTTCTGCATCAAAACTCCTCCAGAGGCTGTTAGAGATGCGTTGGTCATAACGAACAATGGCTTGGAGGTATCCGGCATTACTAATACAGGTTTAGAGGTAAAGGCCTTTTGGAGGAGGTCGAAAGCCTTCTGTTGCTTGTGTGTCCAGGACCACGGCTGCCCTTTCTTTGTTAAATCCAAGATTGGCCTAGCAATTTCCAAGTTTGGAGTAAACTTGCGGTAAAAGTTGCAGAACCCTATAAATGAGTGGACTGCGCGAACTGATGTAGGTGGTTCCCAGGAAGAGATTGATGAAACCTTGGTAGGGTCCATCGTGATGATAGCCTCTTTAATGACCATCCCGAGGAACTCAACCTCGGATGCATCAAAAGTACATTTTTCTACTTTGAGGCCGAGACAGTTTTCTCATAACTGTTCTACAACTCGCCTCATTCATTGGTGGTGCTCGTTAAGATCCCTAGAATGGATCAACATATCATCCATGTAGATGATCAACCATCCTTCCACTACCATATCCTTGAAAATAAAGTCCATGAACGACTGAAAAGTCACAGGACTGTTGCACAGGCCAAAAAACATGACAAGAGGCTCGAAGAGGCTGAAGGGCGTAATGAACGCTGCCTTCCAGGCATCTTTAGTCTTGATCTGGACATTATTATAGCCCCAGCAAATATCCATCTTGGTGAAGTAACGAGATCCCTTGAGCTGGTCCATTAAGTCTCCAATGAGTGGGAGAGGATAAGTGTTCTTGATGGTGTGCTCATTGAGGTAGCGGTAGTCTTGGCAGGGGTGAAGATTACCGTCCTTCTTTGAGACAAAGAAGAAGGGAGATGCCATGGGGGAGTTTGATGGGCGAATATGTCTGGCTTTCAAGTGTTCGTCAATGAAATCTTTACATGCCTCTCGCTCTTTGGGGTTGAGCAGGTAGGCCTTGGCAACCTTGGGTTGGAAAGAGTTGTCTAGATCTATGCTGTGATCGAACGACCGGTAAGGCAGAAGGGGACCGTCGTCCTTCTTTTGGAAGACGTCCTCAAAGTCTCAGAAGTCCCGCAGGAGTTCTGTCTTGTTCTTCTTCACATTTTGTGTGAGAGAAGTTGAAATCATAGTTTTCTTGATAGAGGGTCCAGCTGGCTCTTCATCATCATTCTCCTCACATTCTATGAGCCCCAGTATCTCCTCTCACTGCATGGTCAGTTCCATGTCAGGTACCTTCAGATGAACCTCATTGGTCCTTGCCATGAGTAATGGATCAATGTTTTGCTTCCACCACAGAGCTCGCCATCGCCATATTTTGTTCATCTGGCATTTCCTATTGAAGACGTTGATAGTATGGGCCTCAGCCGTGACGTCTTCTCATTCCCTCGTTCGTTTTTGTATGGTCGGTTCCATATCATGAATACAAACAGTTCCTGTACTCCAGTTAATTTCCAGATTGTGATCTTGGAGCCATGGGAGCCCTAGGATAATCTCATCCTTGCCACAGTCAATAACAAGGAAGTCTCGGAGTTCAGTAGTTTCTCTGAGCTGCATTAGCACCAATGCCTGTTTTTGTATCAGGCCCTTTTTGTTGGGTGATCTGTCGACATTGCTCGCCCACAGGGGAGTCTTGAGTCATGTAGTGGGTATGTCGCATGCCACTACCATAGCGTAGTTGATAAAACAACCGGTTACCCCAGAGTCAATGAGGGCCTTTGTGTCAATGCTTTTGAACGCAGTGCAGTCAGGAGGATAGAGAGTAACGGGCATAGTGATCAATTGTGAGTTGCTTCCTGACACAAACACTGCAGAATGTTACGGTTTACGAGGGGGTATACCTTTTTCATACACTTTTCCGTCCACTCGACTTCTAGTCTTGTTCTCTTCACCGTACGCAGTTGTGTTCGTAATGGAGTCGTCCTCCATTATACCAGATATGTCTCCTGATCTCTCTTCCTTTCTGTCTCACACGGCGCCCCGCCTATACCATATTCAGACTTCTCCCGACTCCGCTGCAGTCGCCTTATTTAGACTTCATCGCCTGCGGCATAGCCACTTTTATTTTTAACCTTCCTGACTCACTACAACTCATCTGCTGCGCATCGAGTCATATTTTAGTTACTGCAGATGCTGTGCATCCTTTCCTTATTTAGAAGGGGCCTACTGTATATAAGGGCGCTCTCTCGCCCCCCTGTATTTTCTCTAAGCTAGTTCTACGCAATATCAGTGTAGTTTCTAGTAACCACCGAGTCTAGCGACGTTCCTAGATAGGTGAGATCAGCTTAGGCTTCGCATCGTCTCGAAGCTCGGCATCGCTCCTTGAGGATCCCTCCACTCGTCACTCGCTCTCCCTTCTCCACTTGCAAACTCCTCTTTGTATCGCAGCACGCTACGTTAACACTATGCTGTGCGTTACAAAAGAACTAGCTTTTCCCCTTGTCCCTACTTTCACATAGAGGACATTCCCCCTACCCACCATCTCTCGCCTAGGCAGGTTCAGAGTACCTTCTGACTCTGACTCCCGTCCTGAAACACCCACCATGTCTCAACCTCGTTCCTCCCCCTGACTCCCCAGACTTCACCTCTTACCTGACGATCACCCATTCTATCTCGTCCTCCCGGATAGATTCTCCTCCCTGGAGTATATTGCGGTATATCAAGAACGTCAGAGACTCTAGCTGAAGTCAACCAGTCTCAAGGGTGGAACACCGACTCCCTTCCCTCCATCTCTGAATTAGCTGCCATTCCCCAGGCCTCAACCGCATCCCCTATCCAAGAGGATCCTCCCCTCGTATTCCACGATCCTGACCCGGAACCAACCGGTGCAGAGACTTCCTACCCAGAACTGACTGAGGAGGAAGATATTGATATTGACCCGGCTCTAGAAGACGACGAAATGGTATCAGAAATAAAGGCCGGCCTTCCCGAGGACTTTTCCGGGGAGGCAGAGGACGCCAACAGATGGCTCCTAACTATGGACACCTACTTCACCATCAACGACAAGGTGTTCACGGATAAGACCAAATCCCTTACCTTCCTTAACAAGATCAGTAAGGGCCGTGGCAAGACCTTCGCTGAAGGATGGCTGATGAAATTGGGAAACACCCATATCCCAAACAAACTCAAGACCTTCAATTGTATCAAATAGGCTTTCGAGACTGCTTTCTCCCCCTACAACGTAGCCACCAAGGCTAGGATCGACCTCTCCAAGCTCCATCAGACTGCCAGAAAAGACATGGATGGAAACTGGAGCAATGGCTTTGCCAAATACACTTCAGAGTTCCAACTTCTCACCGAGAAATCCCTCATTTCTGACAAACATGCTCTCATGGAGTGGTTCATCCGAGGCCTCTCTCCTAAACTCGCAACGATGATCCTGTCTTGTGAAAAGATCCCCAACGACTACAAGGATTGGATCAAGAAAGCGGGCCAGTTCTCGCAACAATTGTGGAGAATAGGCGACCTTCGAAAGGGTGTACCACATATCCTGGCACCCTCCTCTCGATCGCACAAGGACCCGTATGCGATGGACATAGATGCCGTGCACCTATCACCGACTCAGTGTGCTGAGTACATGCGGAGCAACAAATGCTTTATCTGTCACAAGGTTGGCTGTAGGTCTTCCAACCATCACGGAACCGGAACCGACCGGTCCAATTCACGTTCCTGCCTGACCACATCCTCCGGATGCACCACACGTCCTGCTTACAAAGTCCCGCAACGATGGGCACAAGCCACCACCACTACGGAGGAGGATGACAAACTCTCAGCTTACCTAGAGGAAATGGGAAGCATTGAGAAAGGCGCCGCAATTAAGATCCTCAAAACTGCTTTCGGGGAGGGCAGCTCGTCTGCGGACAAGGAGGCTGGCTACCAGGCCATGGCTGAGGTAAGAACAGCCACTTACCAAGAGTGCCAAAGGGAAGCGATCAGGGCAGCACCACGAGCCAGGGCTGTACGATCTGGACCATGGAACAACCAATTTTCCACTATCACACCGGCGGATCTCTGGGAAACCACCTCGGAGAAAGCCCTGGAACATTCACCAGGCACGTACCCCAATGACGTATCTGTCCAGTCAAGGGTGGACGCGGATGCAGCTACTTCCCGGGGTCAGGGGATGGGGCTTGGACCGCAACCTTTTTCTCAAGAGACCGCCACGAGAAACACAGTCAAACATGGAATCAAGGTGGTAAAGGCAGTGAGGGAAGAAGAGGAGGCATGTGAGATACCTGGAACCAACCAGGACACATGGCCTGGAACGGGAGCTGACCTGTCCAACCACATATGGAGTATCTCTGGTTTCTGCGGAAAGGATTTTTAAAGAGCAGGGATGGGTCAACGTCATCTCCTGCTAAATTTTCTCATAGGATATCTCCAGTATTCGTGTCAGGTGGTTCATCGCAATCCATATCTATTCCTGTCACCCTCTACCCACCTGACCGAACTGCATTCAAAAGCGTTGACACAAAAGCCCTCATTGACTCTGGGGCAACTGGCTGCTTCATCGACTACGCTACCGTGGTAGCTTGTGACATCCCCACTACGTGACTAAAGATCCCGCTTCGAGCAAGCAACGTCGATGGATCCCCCAATAAGAACGGCCTGATACGAAAACAGGCATCGGTGCTAATGCAACTCGGAGAAACCACCAAACTCCGGGACTTCCTTGTTATTGACTGTGGCAAGGATGAGATCATCCTCGGGCTCCCTTGGCTCCACAACAACAATCCGGAGGTTGATTGGAGTACAGGAACCATCCATCTCCGCAATCCGGAACCGACCGAATGGGAACGCACGTGGAATCGAGAAGACGTCACAGCAGAGACCCATATTCTAAATGTCTTCAACAGGAAATGCCAGATGAACAAATTACGGCGACAAAGAGCTCGGTGGTGGAAGCGAAACGTCGACCCTATACTAACGGCAAAGACCAGAGAAGTTCATCTGAAGGTACCTGATGTGGAACCGACCACACAGCGGGAAGAGATACCGGCGCTCATGGATGTGGAGGAGGATGACGAAGAGCCAACTGGACCTTCCATTAGAAAAACTACGATTTCGACTTCTCTCGCCCAAGACGCAAAGAAGACTAAAACGGAACTCCCACGGGACTTCTGAGATTTCGAGGACGTCTTCCAGCAGAAGGACGACGGTCCCCTTCCGCCCTACTGGTCGTTCGATCACGGCATAGATCTAGAAGACTCTTGCCTACCCAAGGTTGCAAAAGCCTACCCGCTCAACCCTAAAGAGCGAGAGGCATGTAAAGAATTCATCGACGAACACATGAAAGCTGGACGTATTCGCCCCTCCAACTCTCCCATGGCCTCCCCATTCTTCTTCGTATCTAAGAAGGACAGTAATCTTCGCCCTTGCCAAGATTATTGATATCTCAATGAACACACCATCCAAAACGCCTATCCTCTCCCTCTTATTGGTGATTTGATGGACCAACTCAAGGGATCCCGTTACTTCACGAAGATGGATATCCGTTGGGGGTATAATAACGTCTGGATCAAGACTAAAGACATGTGGAAGGTGGCATTCATCACGCCCTTTGGCCTCTTTGAGCCTCTCATCATGTTCTTCGGCCTTTGCAACAGTCCTGCAACTTTTCAGTCATTCATGGATTATATTTTCAAGGATATGGTAGCAGAAGGATGGTTGATCATCTATATGGATGATATGTTGATCCATTCCAGGGATCTTAACGGGCGTCACCAGCGAACGAGGCGAGTCCTGGAACGATTGCGTGACAATCGTCTTGGCCTCAAACTAGAGAAATGTACGTTCAACACATCCTCGGTTGAATTCCTAGGGATGGTCGTCCAAGAGGGTATCATCGCAATGGACCCTACCAAGTTATCGGCAATCGCTACCTGGGAACCACCTACTACGGTTCGCACAGTCCACTCCTTCATAGGGTTCTGCAACTTCTACCGCAAGTTTATTCCAAACTTCTCGGAAATTGCCAGGCCGATCTTGGATTTGACAAAGAAAGGGCAGCCGTGGTCCTGGACACACGAGCAACAACAGGCCTTTGATCTCCTCCGTCGGGCCTTCACTTCAAAACCCGTACTCACAATGCCGGATACCTCCAAACCGTTCTACGTCATGACAGATGCCTCATTGACAGCTACCGGAGGCGTACTAATGCAGAAGGACGCTAATGGCGACTTACACCCTTGCTGCTACATTTACCGCACGTTCTCACTGGCGGAACGGAACTATGACATCTATGACTGCGAACTCCTAGTGGTTATACACGCACTTGAGGAGTGGCGTCACTATCTCACCGGAACTGACCGGCCCGTAACCATCCTCACAGATCACAAGAATCTGTGTTACTTTAAAGACCCAAGGAAGCTTTCTAGGCGGCAAGCTAGATGGCTATTGACATTACAGGACTACGATCTCCTGTTCCAACATGTACCGGGGAATAACATGGCCCCCGCGGACGCTCTCTCCCGGAAAGATGCTCTGGACACTTCGGATGACAACACCGAAGTCACCCTCCTCCCCAGAGAGCTATTTTTGAGACGAATCGACACAGACCTCTGACACGCCATCAAGCAGTCTTGCTCCACCGATGGCTTCATCATTGACCAACTCCGCAAGTTGCACGAGGGTACCTCAGGAATCCCTCGTTCCACTATCCACGACTGGCACTTTGATGACGGCCTGCTCTACTTCAAGGATTGGGCCTACGTGCCCGAGGCCCACTGGACCGACCTCCTCCATTCCATCCATGACTCGCCTGCAGGGAGCCATGGCGGTTATTACCGGACTGTAAATCAGGTACAGCGTGACTATTGGTGGCCCGGCCTGACCGTGTTTGTCCGTCGCTTCATCCAAGGATGCGCGGTTTGCCAGGCCAACAAAGTCAACACACACCCCACCATCCCGCCTCTCACCCCTCTTCTGGTCGCTTCCTCCTGCCCCTTCCAGTGTCTGTCAGTCGATCTCATCACGGACTTGCCACCGTCTAAGGGTTTTGATTCGGTTATGGTCGTGGTCGACCATGGCCTTACAAAGGGGGTAATTTTCACCCCTACTCACAAGAGTGCAGACGCCGAGGGCGTCGCACAGCTATTTTTTGAAAAGGTCTTCCCCCACTTTGGACTCCACAACAAGGTTATCTTGGACCAAGGTCCGCAGTTCACCTCGGCCTTCGCTCTAGAACTAGTGAGGCTCCTGGATTATGATCCACTCCTCTCCTCCGCCTACCACCCACAGCCCGACGGAGAGATGGAACAGGTCAACCAGGAATTGGAAACCTATCTTCGGATCTTTTGCCAAGGAGACGCCACCCGATGGTCAGACCTATTACCAATGGCAGAGTACTGTCACAACTCCTCCGTCCATTCCGTGACGGGAAAGACCCCTTTTAGTTTGATGATGGGATATGAGCCAAGAGCTTATCCATCTTTAGGAACAAAAACCTTCCTGCCCGCTTTGGAAAAATGCCTTGGAGACCTCAATGAGGCTCGCAAGGAAGCCACCGCCGCCCATGAAAAAGCCCAACGATACATGCGTGAACGTGTAACCTCTAGATTCAAGCCCTGGAAAGTAGGAGACAAGGTATGGCTTGAGGGCCGCAACCTGAAACTCCGCTACCCCTCTCAAAAATTCGCCCCTCGATGCAAAGGGCCATTTGAAATTTCACAGGTCATATCACCTGTTTCGTACAAACTCCACCTGCCCAAGACGTGGAAAATCCACAACACCTTCCACGCATCACTTCTGACTCCCTATTGGGAAACCGCTGAACACGGACCCAACTTCATTCTGCTTCCGCTGGACATAATAGATGGGGAAGAGGAATTTGAAATCGAACAAATTTTAGCCCATCGGGGTTCTGCCCACCGACGCCACTACCTCATTTCATGGAAAGGCTATCCATCTTCCGAAAATACCTGGGAGCCTGAACCCAATTTAGGGCATGCTATGGACCTCCTGGAAGAATATAAGGCCAGGGATCCTATCGCCTTCCCCCCATAATCTCCAGCCCTCATCCATCTTTTCGAGTCAAGCCCTCGCTCCTCTGTCGCCATCGTCGTTGCCACCCTAACCCGCTTATGTCTACCTCGCTGAATGGAACCTCCTCTGTATTCCCAATCTGACTCCACCGTCTCCCAGACCGAACCCGCCGAATCCTTTTCGCTTCTCTCCTCGAGAATCCTGCCGCAGCCCAGGCCATCTCCATTTGCCCCCTTTATAGGGATAGCTCCGTACTCCAATCTCTGGGCCTCATCTTTCATACATACACCACCGGACGGACACTCCATGCCCAACTCTTCCCCGATGGGATCCTGCCTGTCTATGCTGCTGCAATGGAACAGGCCCATCCATTCCTCCAGAGACGCTATCCTGGATGCCCTCCATGACCACGGATTCTCCGATGTCATCATGGCAATCCCCTCCAACTTGTACTTGCACGTTCTGTGCCCCCTCATTAACACCCTATCAGCCAACCTTCAAGGTTACTACATGGACGACCACCCAGGCAACACCTGGGATGGGGACACTTGGGCCCGCAACCTTCGCAACCCCATCTGGGATGACGACTCCACCGTCACCCCAAACACCTCGTCCTCTGACTCCCCCTCCTCCTCGACCGATGACTCCGCCTTTACAGCACCCCTCCCTGTCCCTCCTCTGCCGACTCCCACAGCTGGACCATCTCGCCGATCTAGAAGTGCAGATGCTACTAGAGGAATTGGCCGCCCTCCTGTTCCTGGACCACTCTCCGCTCTCTCCCACGACGACCCCGAGGTCCTCGCTTTCCTCGCCACCATTCCCCTCCTCGGACAAGGGACGCCTACCCCCGAACCCGCCAACGTACTCCCTGCTCGAGAACATCCCTCCACTCCGACTCCCACCCATCGTCCTCGTCAATTCAATTGACATGGCAAGGGAATTTCATTCAGACTCCCCAGCTCAGCAGCCCAAGCTGTGGGGCAACGTTCTCAGGGAAATAGAGTGAAGTCAAGACAGGCAACTCCGTTCCCCACCTCCAGTCGCACTAACAAGGACTTTGCGGCTTCGCCCTTCCCGGCGCCGGGATCAGAATCACGCCCCATCGACATAGATTCACTCCCCTCACTCCCTCCAACTCCCTCTCGTCCCTCTCATCCCATCCTAGGACGATGTTTCTCATGCAACCAACGAGGACACCTTCACGCAGACTGCCCTCATTACGAATGTCTGTTCTGCCGCGTCACCACCCCCAGCCATATCCAAGCCTACTGTCCCCGCCGCCGTTGCTCCTCTTGCAGAGAACTTGGTCACTCTGATGACATTTGTCCCTTCCGGCGCAACCCCCTTGATGACTACGACCCCACGGACTATGAAATTAACGAGGGAGACGAGGTAGATTGATGGTCTCGCGGGTGCTTCGACGATAGAAAGGGGGTAATGTTATGGTTCACGAGGGGGTACACTTTTTCGCTATACTTTTTCGTTCACTCGACTTCTAGTCTTGTTCACTTCACCGTACGCGGTTGTATTCGTAATGGAGTCATCCTCCATTATACCAGATACGTTTCCCAATCTCTTTCCCCTTCTGTCTCACATGGCGCCCCGCCTTTACCATATTTAGACTTCTTTCCCATTCCATTGCAATCGCCTTATTCAGACTTCATCACCTGCGGCATAGCCTTTCCTTTTATGACTCGTCATAACTCGTCTTGACTCGCTATGACTCACTACGACTCATGCGCTGCGCATCGAGTCACACTTTAGTTACTGCGGATGCTGCACATCCTTTCTTTATTTAGAAGGGGCCTACCGTATATAAGGGCGCTCTCTTGCCCTCCTGTATTTTCCCTAAGCTAGTTCTATGCAATATCAGTGTAGTTTCTAGTAACCACCGAGTCTAGCGACATTCCTAGATAGGTGAGATCAGCTTAGGCTTCGCGTTGTCTCGAAGCTCGGCATCGCTCCTTGAGGATCCCTCCACTCATCACTCACTCTCCCTTCTCCACTCGCGAACTCCTCTTTGTATCGCAGCACGCTACATTAACACTACGCTGTGCGTTACACAATCTCCCCATCGACATCTGAGCCATAGATGTCCACCATGTCATCCATGTCCCATGAGGACTGGGGTGGTGGTTCTATCTTGCACCTGCATGAGTGGCGACTCTTGCGTCATTTGGGAGCCACGACAGGCTCTTCCTCGTCATCAGAGATCTCAACAATGTGCTGATCGTCAGGAATATCATGGGTGTCAGAGACAGACGTGGGACCAGGCAAACCATAAATGAGGTCAGGGTTTTTGAGGATCCAATTAGGTTCACTCACCCTTTTCACCTGACTCGTTTCCTCATCGAGCTTCCTAATCATCTCGGAGGATGGCTGGATCTCAAGACAATGGGCGAGGGTGAAAGCCTCTTGGATGCAGGTTGTTGATCGAGCACCATGTAGTAGCTCTCAATGCTACTTATATTACTTACTTGTAGTAGTGTAGTTTACCTTATATGGAAATAGTCACACGCTCCATGTAGTATATAAGTTAGAACTCAGTTGTCTGAGTTCAAAATAACATCTTGTGGTCTTACCACAACCATCTCCTGCAGCAACACCTGCTAACCCCTTGGTGAGTGTCAGGTATTCCTCTACCTTATACCTGTTGCTTCAACAGGTTATGAGCCCCGTCAGTGCACTGTAGTGTGTGTTGAAAGACTGCACCTACATGTCGCCTGACCTCATTGCTCACCATTGTTGTGCATTCATTGTGCTAGAGAACATTGTAAAAAGACTGTTCCTATGCACTGGATGGTGCCATGGTAACGAACCTATGCTGGTTTTGCACACTAACACTGTTGCATTCCAGATATCTTTTATTATGTCGCTTTCTCTCAAAGACGTCTCCATCCCTGTCTTCAACGGGACCAACTGGCAGGCATGGTGGCCCTCCATGAGCTCCTACCTCCAGTCCACTGGCTCTACCTGGGCCCTCAAGCTCTCTCGCCCAGCACCTCTCACAGCAACGAGCGATAGCGAGGACTGCAATAACTGGATCCAATGGATCAAGGTGAACGACCAGATGATTGGGTCAATAAAGATGAAGCTCTCGGAACCCATCCGAGCAAAGCATGCAGCCCTCATGGACGCTACTGCGCTCATGAAGGCGCTCCATGATGAGTATGCTACGCCCGGTCTCTCCAGCGCATATGCCATCTTTAAAGAGCTCCTCAAGCTCTCGATCCCATCCTCCTCTCATCCCGCCCCTGCCCTTGACAAGGCAGCCAACCTCTTCACGAGGTTGAAGTCGGCCAACTACGAAGTGCCCAATGGCATCCAGGTGATGCTGCTCCTCAGCACGCTCCCTGCAACAATGGACGTCGTCCTACAGATGATGATCCAGGCCAAGGACACGGCTGGCAAACCGAAAACTCCCACCGTCACAGAGATTCACAAGGCTGCGGTCCTGTCATGGGACCAGCGCCTTCTCAATGGCAAGTTGAGATCTCTGATGATGAGGAGGAGCCTGTTGTCGCCCCCAAATGACGCAAGAGTCGCCGCTCGCACAGGCGCGAGATAGAACCACCGCCCCAGTCCTCATGGGACATGGATGACATGGTGGACATCTATGGCTCTGATGTCGACAGGGAGATTGCTGATGCGGCTGGGATTGAGGACCCGTCGTGGCCTCGTATGATCAGGCAAGTGATTCACTCCGCAAACCTTACTCAAGCTGACATGAATCATCTACTGTACATGCATTGTTTCCAACAAAAGTAGTTAATGATTTTATGTTGATGGCAAAGGACAATGTAGATACAAATTCGCTTGTATCTATGCACACTAGCATGAATCGAGTTTGCTCTTCATGCTCCGCTCCTACCAGTTCAAATCATAAGTGTTTGTGTGATCCTTCTAGGAAGTTTTGGATCCTTGATTCGGGTGCTTCAATGCACTTTACCCATGATCACACTGACTTTGTTGAATATGAGGCTTTTAAGCGTCATGAACAGATACCCGTCACGGCTGCCTCTGGTATAATCTATGTCGAAGGAACAGGTCGAGTACTTGTGCGATGGGGGGACTCTAATAAAGCCTCCCAAATAATGGCCTTACTGAATGTGGGCTTGATACCCCAATCAGAAGTCTGCCTCATCTCCCTGGGTCAACTACTTGCACATGGTGCAAAAGTCCATGGTGATGATAAACAGATTACAGTGTCTTATGGTAATGGCACTACCCTTGCCCCATTTATTCCTGGTTGAGTAGGTTGTGGTCTATACACAATCAAAGCATTACCATTGAAAGGACAACATGCCCATATGACAAGGACTATTACATATGACATCCTTCATAAATGTTTAGGTCACCCCTCAAAAGAAGTCCTCAGACATGCCAAAAAGCATGTCAAAAGTCTGCCTGATGTCGAGATTCCACAGGAAAGCTCCATCTGCGATGGCTGTGCTAAAGGTAAACTTCCTAACCGGAGTTATCCACCAACTGAGCGACGTGCTACACGCGCGTTTGAATTGATTCACTCGGACATAAAGTCCTTCCCCATTGAATCATACCATTGGTATAAATACATCATCACCTTTTTTGATGACTATACCTCTATGGCGTGGGTCACGACGTTGTGCACCAAGGATGCTACACTAACGGCTACCCAACACTTTCTGAAAATGGTGTCCACACAATTTGAGGCAAAAGTCTTAGGATGGATGTCCAATGCTGGGGGAGAATACAAGTCCAGAGCATTTGATGACATGCTCAAAGGGGAGGGAATACACATTTTTCAGAGTGCCCCTCACACTCCACAACAAAACGGTTGAGCAGAATGATTCATGCGTACTGTAATGGACAAATCCGAAGCTATGCGGCATGATGCTTGCATTCTGGATAGTTGGTGGGAATTCAGTATTTTACACGCAACCCACATCTACAACAGAACACCGCTGCGTCACCATAACTGGCACACTCCTTATGAGTTGCTACACAAGCAGCAGCTGCGTCAACCAATTGAGCATAGATATCGAATAGGGATTTTTTATCATCTGGTTGTCTCAGCTGCATGAACCGAGTATAGAGGGTGCCTGCAAGGATCTTCAATGAGTTGGGCCGATGAGGGTGTCCTTGCGAAGCTCGAGTGCTTCTTGGCCAAGGAAAATGGCCTCATTGAGGTCTGTTATTGCTCTGAGGTGGTTGTAGCGGGTCAAGAGATACGCTCTGAGACTGTTCAAAGACATGGAGTGATCAGGGTGTCCTTGCGGGCGAAGCTCAAGTGCTTCTCGGCCAAGGACAATAGCCTCATCAAGATCTGCCGTTGCTCCGAGCTGGTGGTAGCGAGTTGAGAGATGAACTGCATCAGTAATGTTGTCACGCCCTTATTCGCACTTGGCGCCCTTGGGCATTCTGAAACAGTGCCGAAAGTGGGAAAAGTAGCAAAAGTGACTACTAAGTAGCGATTTAGGTGTGTTTGCTCAAGTGGATCCAGGTCACAATTGGAAAACGGAATCTAAGTAGTCTAAGTAATCTAAGTATGATAGTACTTGCTACACCGCGATAATAAAAAATATGTTGTATTGTTGAGTGCTGAACACAAAACTCAGTGGCTCAGAGCACCAAGTATCATTTCCGAGGGACATCTCCTACATGGTCGGGACAATTGACGGTCTGGAGGTTACATGGGGAGGTTTCTGAGTCCAGGACGGGGTCAAACTTGAAAACAGGAACGAAACCATGACGTGCACCAGGGGGGGAGTATATCGCGTCAATCCTGAATCTCAACCAACGAAAGCACCTATGCAGTGACCCATACAATGAGTGCAGCGACACAGCGAGATAAGATGTGTGTTGACGTCCACTCGCCGACAGGTCTGGACGGAAGGAGGAGTGGCATAAAGCAAGCGATGATCGATTGTTGCCAGTGGGGGGTTGTGTGCATATAAATTGTGTCGTAATAAACAAGGTAATGCATGTGGGTGCGGTCGTTAACGCTGCACCGCAGGTGAGACAAGGTTGTAGATAGGAAGTGGTGGTGATGCTCACGTGTGGAGTTGCTGAACTTCGTTCTTGGCCTGTTGGAGCCTCGTCTGAAACAGCTGGGCAGTCATCTCAAGATACTTGACATGGGTGGTGGCGCGGTCCAGGAGGGAGACCTTGCTTGACTTCTGGTTTGAGATGGGGAGTGCGTCCTTGAGCCAATGGTAACAGTCGTGAAGCTCGCCATGATGCCTCTGCTCCGACTCGATGTGCTGACGACAAATTGTCTCACGGTGGACACTGGTAGTGCTACCAGCTGCGATCGTGGGCTGGAACTCATCATCGTCCTCGTCAGAATTGTCATTGCAGGACTTTTGTCTCAGGGTCTTTGCTGCCAAATGAGTAGCGGGTACCGCGATGGGGTCACGGTTGAAGCGATGAGACCGAGGAACAGATGCATATGGAATGCTATGGAAGGAAGGAGAGTGAGTGCCATGCAGCTGCGCCTGCCGGGAGTAAGGTGATCGGAAGAGAACTCACCATTGTTAAGGTTGTAGATGACAGGAGATGTCATTGTTAGGAGGGGTGTAAGGATGACCAGGGGAGGCAGTGGTGCAGTTGGCAGAGGGGGTGTACGGCCTCGTTTGAAGTTGTCGGGTGGTTACACAGAGGGAAATTGGATATGGGAGAGCATCCTTGAGCCAACATGATGCATCAAAGAGGATGAATGGGCAGAACTGGACATGTACTTACAAAGCATTAGTGGCGAGATAACTAAGATGCAATCTCGAATGAGTGGTGATCTGCATACTTGTTGACGTAGAAGGAATTGAACACGTCGTATGAGTGATGTGGCTCTATTTCGGGTGGAATGGAGTGAGTGCCATAGATGGGTATTAGATGCGCTGCACAGTAAATCGAGTCGATGTGGATAATAGCATAGTTGGGTTTATGATTGGGAAGAGTGGCCGGGTGAACGATCCACATTCCAGTGAGTTCGTCAGGCTCCTCGTCAACCTTATCAAACCAGTGCATGACTGCACAAGGATAAGTGACACCCTTATAGACGAATGAGAAAAAACAAAAAACACAGGCAATCTCATACCCTTCCATTCCATCCGTGTCTGCATCCGTTCCGATGAATACACAGTCATAGCGTGGGCCCTCGCCCCTCCACATCGGACAGGATCGGATGTATTCCTTGTGCATCCCACCAGACCCACTCAAATTGCTGGGCACATAAAATCGGGACGATGCAGAATTAACCACAGATATCAGTCCATCGAAGGAGGGAAATGCGGAATAGTCGTGGTATCACGTGCATCGTTGGGGTTTAGGTGCTCAAATAGAAAGCGTCAGAAGAGGATTGACAAGTTGGGAATGGAGAGTTCTATGGCTAGTGCATGGATAGTTCTCGCGCGTTTAAGTTCTATAAGATCATGCGAGTAAAAGTGAGTCCACGGACGATAAATAGACAGGGACGCATGTCGACTTTGCGAGAGCTCAACATGTGCTGTAAGTATGATCTTGCCATGATCTGCTTCCCCATTGTCATTGTCAGCTGTCACACTCACTAAAGGGGGGTTTGCAATGTCCTGCATGGTGCCAGAATTGTCTGCGGACATAGTAGGTGGGGCCATTTGAGCTTTGGTGGTCGGAAATCAGCTATTAAGCTTATAATTAATAAACCATGCATACCTATTAAGTTAAGAGCGCTTGCTAGACATGTTCTGTTGAGCATGCCACGACTGGCAAAGTTGGTACGTGCAGCCGAAAGCTTGTCAAGCCGCTGATCAGTAATAAGTATTTGACCAAGGGCCTTGTGCTTGTTTGACCAGCAGTATGGTTTCTTCACCGCGGTGATATGTTTGTTCTCTGTTATCGACAAGCAGAGTCCATTTGGTGTGCCGAAGAGTCGGATTAGTTCATGGTAATGCTTTATAGAGTGTTGACGGGGAAGCGAAAACGTTGGAGCGACACCAGTCCTTTTGAAAATTTCCCGGTAGTGGTAGAACCGTTGGGTTGCATCATTAATGGCCCTCAACGTGGAGTCCATGATGGTATTCCGACGGATGAGATAACAAAATTCTGTAAATGCACAAAAAGTGCGCACGATGTTGTCTGGGACATAACCTTCTATTGCTGCAATGTAAACCTTATGGGTTCCATTATGAAAAATGAAAGAAAAAAATTGTGAGCAGGGCAGACGAACCTTCATCAGTGCCTTGGAGTCATCACCGGTCCACTGTTTGAATCCCTGGCCCTGTGGGAAGCGACGGAGGCCAGTAAAAGGTGCTACAACAGCGATACTGACATGTAATGCTCAGTCCCAGTGATAAACAGCAGAAAGTAGAGGAATTGTAACACCTACCATCTGTCAATGTCATCCATGATGTGTTCTGCTTGTCACGTCGATCCTGATGTTAACGAGAGGAACTTTTCTACCCAATCTACCAAATGATCCTTAAACGATCCCTTGATTAGCTGGTGGAGTATATCCGGGGCAATGAGTTGGTGTATATCAGCATGAGGGAAGTCATTTGTAAACGGCTAGGAAGAAGCGGTAACTGATCACTATCACTGGACGATTCAAATAGAGAACACATACAACAAGGTTCCCGACAATACCAAACTCATACCACATTTGATCCAAAGTGGCATTCTGAAACAGTGTTTCAGTCAACCATTGGCAACAACTCAGAGTGTCTGGATCAGAATCGAGTGTACCATGTGTTGTGGTACAGCTGCGATGAGTATTGTTAGTGCTAGTGTCCACTGTCCTCTCGGAACTTGAACAGTAGAGTAGACTGACCGTGCACACCAGCTGTGGACAATGCAGGCCAGCAGCGCCTGCTCCTCATAGTCAGCTATATACGGGCCAAGCCCATATACTGTCTTTCGGAAGTGTCCATCACTGTAACAAACAATCTCAGGCGTCGTCATTGCTGGTTTTAGGCTTTGAAGGATTGTGGACAACGAGTTATGAAACAGCTGACGGCGGAACATCCGAAATTCCTCAGATGAGGAAAATTCCTTTGTTGCTGCATGGATAATGTCAGAGAAATATTCATGTACTGGCATATAAACTTACTTTTGGGAATGGAGAGAAATCTGATGACAACTACAGCATCTCGATGCCCTCGTCGAACTGTATTGTGGACATTGCCAATTGACATGTAGAGCGGGTAATACTCATTATTCCCTGTTGCGACAGATACAGTAGTCTTGTCGCTGCCAAGGACCACCAGGACGAGAGTTGATCCATGTGTTCTTGGGTCTTCAGCTATTTTATCCTACATGATATGTTAGAAGGCACTGATGAGTCGAGCGTAGCATAAACGTGAGATTAGCGTACCGCATGGAGCCATGCCCAATCTCCAGACATGAAATCTTGGTATCATCGTTCGTCGTTATCAACGCTGTATTCCCGGTAGGGCACGTAGTCGAAGGAATCTTTGAAGTCCGTGTTTTTAAGCATGTCACGAATGCAAGTGAGAGGGTCACAAAACCAAACATCAAAGGTCTGGTCCATCCATGGTGGCTGGTTCAACAACAGTCGATGACCTGAATAGTTGATGTGAAGTTTCGACCATTTCGTCCCAGCTAAAGGAGTGTTGTCGATAACATTGTATAAGTGTTTTGCACTTGCGAATGGCGGCATCTTGCACTGCGGATTATTCAGATCTGATTCGAGTAGAGTTGCTGCCCATATATCCATGAGAGCATCAATTTGTTCTGCACTCATCTCGGTGTGTTGATATAGGAGGTCGGCAGTTTCAAATTGGGTATGATCAGTGTAAGGAGTCCAGTCGTCGTTCGATGCGGTATGCAGCGGAGGCGGTTGTGCGTTGGGCGGAAGGAAATTTCCTTGTGCATCACAAGGCCGTCCTAAAGATATCAAAGTTTAGCAGTTGTTGTTCGAAAGTGAAAATAATGACCTTACCATTTAAATAAGGGTGAAGCACTCGACACAAGGTCCCACTCATCCTCAATTCTTCATCCCATTGATCTAGATCATCCTGACCGTCATTCTCGGCTTGGAATGACCCAGGAGAGGACGGCTGCTGCATTGGAGGGCTTGGGGGCAGGGAGGGTGACGACGTCCTGTATGGTCGACTAATAGTTGGATGGGCTGCCAGACAATGCCTGGTTCGACCACCAAGGGTCTTGAACCAGCGATTACACCCCAGATGTTCGCATGGTAATTGCAAAGCGACGTTTGTGGCTTGCAGACTTGTCCTTCATGATGGCATTTTGATACTAAGTCTAAAAGTAGCAGAGTGAAGTGGTACACATTGCATTGAGTTATTTGGTTGCACTCACGGCAGCCAGACTTACAAAAAGTCGCTCGGCTCCAAATTCTGACTTTTGCAGCTCGACACTGTACATCAACATCCCCAGCCTCAGTTTAGCTTTCCAACCACAAATTTTCTGATGTCCCCTCAGTGCACCCGTGAAAAGAACGCAACTACCCACCCTGGGGCCATTGTCCTTGCATCACAGGGTAAACGACAGACTAAAGGAGAGAAAAAGGCGGATGAGGACCGTGCAGCGGCAGAGTGAGCTGCAGCTGAGAAAGCCGAGCAAGAATGTGTTATCACTATTGCCAAAATGGTGATGGAACTGCAAGCCAAGGAACAGAACACTACCGCACCTGTAAGTCATGCTAATCCATTTACTCCATCCCGAAACCATACTGATGATGTTACGGGATGCGCGGGTGAAGGCACCCGGCTCAAAGCCCAAGAGCTCATTCTCCAATAAGAGGTCAGATAATGGAGCGGTAGAGCAAGGTCAGTAACAGTGTTTCCGCTAGAAAACACGAACTCACCATATTGGTACTACTAGGGGACAAGTCGATGCCATCTGATGTGCAGGTGGTAGCTGCTGCAAGTACAAAACCAAAGCGGGCAACAAAGGCCTCACTCAAGTCAATGATCAATGGTGCTAGCAAGGCAATCGCTAGCAATGTCTATGGCAATGGAGTCAGACCCCCACCACGATTGGACAAGCCTGGGGACCCAAATTTGTCACAATATCTAAAGTAGGTAGTACTCACGCAATGTCACATCAACGTCAACCATCATGTTACTGCTCTCTGAGTCCATGCTGTCATTTGTTAATCTGTTGGTTGCTGACTACAAATCCACCACTGGCAGGAAGAAGTCCCTTTCTGGAACCATCAAGGGTTGGTCCACACTTGTCCATGAGAAGACACTTCCGAAGCATTCACCACAGGTGGTGACGACGACTAGCGTGTCCGCATTTGGCGCTCCATCTAGCCTGGCCACGAAAGTGCCAGACACTCTGGCCACTACCACTAAGTGAGGGATGCTGGTATCACAACCAAATATGGGAGCTTTGAGCTCGATTCCGAGGATGATGACAACATGGAGAAAGAGGCAGTGCCATGTAAAATGAATGACAACGTCGCACTGGTGTGTACCTGATACACTACCTCAGAGTGTACTCGCTGAACTGACTATCCCAGGTCACTCCCTCCACTGCCGACAGTGATTCCGAGATCGAGCCTAGTCGGATTCCACCCTGGTATTTGCCTCGCGTTCCCTTCAATGATGTCAAGTTCAAGCCTAGTCAGATTCCACCCTGGTATTCGCCTCGCAGTCCCTCCACTCCCAACAATGACGCTGGGTTTGAGGCCAGTCAGATCCTGCCCTCACCTCGCATTCCCTCCGCTGGAAAGAGAAAGATGGAGGACATTCAGGACAGCAATCGTGAAGGTGCCGAAAGCAACATACAGATTGATACCAATGTAACACACAAGGTACAAACCACAATGTCAGTGAGTTCTGTTTGTTTCTCCATCATGATGTCTCTGCACTCACACTGAGTCGACATCACACCAGAGATCAGTCAGTGTAGCCATGGAAGATACTCAGCCAGTGGCGAAGAAGGCCAAGATAGAGGCAAGCAAAGAGACCCAGGCTGAAACATGCACTACCACAGCCTCTGTGGATGCTGCCGAAAGCAAGACAACTCAGACCGCGGGCACTGAGTCCAAGTCTCGCAGCGACTACAAAAATAGTGATCTACCTATTCCTGCTGACCACAAATGGATGAATGCATTCATGGACACTGCCATTCTTTGGGCAGGCGGACAAGCGAATATTTGGACAATTCCTGATGAGACCTTGGTGGCAGCGCTCCAGAAAATATTTACCGCTGTCTACCCCAATGTTCAATATGAGGTAACAATTCACAGCGCAGTATTTGGTGTCGTATGTTACTACTTTCCTTCTCATCCCCTTGTTTTCCTTTGCTAAAATATGGATAGGTGTGGCAGCGCCTACTCAAGTGGCACAGTGGGTTCGGATCAACAGCCCTCGTTATGGTCATCCACTTTTTCTGGGAAATCATCAAGGATAGTGTTGAGTCAGGGGATCCCAAGGCAATGGCCCGAGAAATTGCTAGGCAGTTGATTTCCCCCCCCCCATTTCCCATTCACACACGAAGACTGTGATGATCTGGATCCTGCTCGCAACTTTCGTTCGGATTTTATCCTCAAGCTGATTGCAACCGCCCATTTGAGCAAGATTGCTGGTGCTGTCGACATTCAATCCTTAGAAACGGTAAAGCTGCAAAAGGGTTATGGGATGGAGTGTGTTGTCGCCCTCGCGGCTGCTGCGGTAAAAAAAATCACGTCACTTGATCTGATGTACTGACTGGTTGTTTTTGAAGCTCGAGCGTGCATTCACCCTTGTTTGCGATGGTGTCATTGATATATAGGATACTGTGAATGAAATGGCGGACAATAAGGGAAAGGTCAAGCTGCCAAAGACGCTCAACAAGGCAACTGGAAACATGAGCAAGGGCACGTCCATGTTCTCGATGAGTAACTGGGGGAGTGAAACGCTATCGTATGCCATCTCGGTTACAAAGAAGGGTCCCGAAAACACCACTGACCTCATTGCCTCTGCGTATGCGTTACTTGACCGTGGTCCCACTAATTCTAGTGGCCCATCTGACGCCGATACAGTTGATCCACGTGCTTTACTTTGGTACTACTTTCAGACACTTAACCCACATGGAAGTTGCTGACAATTCTCTAGATCAAATCTCATTGTTTGTATGGCCGAGCAAGTCCAAGTCGCCATTGCTTATTCTTGCTAGATTCTTTTCTGGATTCTCGATGGTTTTGAATTACCTCATTGTGCCTAATCTATTTTCCTAATGGACAATATGGTACTGATCCGTGCCACTTTTTCTACTTTTCCTGATTGAGATGCCCAGTCCTAAGTGCAAAAAGTGGTATAAGTGGGTTTTCTAATGGACAATGTGGCGTGTCTTGAGCCACTTTTTCTGCTTTTTTGACTTGCAACGCCCCATCCTAAGTGGAAAAAGTGATGTACAAGTTGCATTTAAGAAAACGAGTGGCCTTATTGCACTTGTGCAGCACTTTTCTGCAAACTGAAAAAGTGCCGAAAAAGTGCAGATAAGGCCAGATAAGGCCATGATGATTTTACTGATGTGCAAGGTTGTTCAAAGACATGGAGCAATCAGGGTGTCCTTGCGGGCAAAGCGCGAGTGCTTCTTGGCCAAAGACAATGGCCTCCTCGAGGTCCACCATCACCCCGAGCTGGTTGTAGCGAGTCAAGAGATACAATCCAAGACTGTTCAAAGATGTGGAGCGGTCAGGGTGTCCTTGTGTGTGAAGTTTGAGTGCTTCTCGACCGAGAAGAATAGCTTCATTGAGATCTGCCGTTACTCCGAGCTGGTCGTAGCGAGTCGAGAGATGAACTGCAAGGCTGTTCAAAGACGTGGAGCAATGAGGGTGTCCCTGTGGGCAAAGCTCAAGTGCTTCTCAGCCAAGGGCAATAGCTTCATCGAGGTCTGCCACTGCCCCGAGTTGGTTGTAGCAAGTCAAGAGAGACGATCCAAGACTGTTCAAAGACATGGAGCGGTCAGGGTGTCCTTGCGGGCGAAGTTCAAGTGCTTCTCGGCCAAGGACAATGGCCTCATCGAGATCTGCCATCACCCCGAGCTGGTCATAGCGAGTCGAGAGATGAACTGCAAGGCCGTTCAAAGACGTGGAGCGATCAGGGTGTCCTTGCGGACAAAGCTTGAGTGCTTCTCAGCCAAGGACAATGGCCTTATCAAGGTCTGCCACTGTTGCCCCAAGCTGGTGGGATTCTCCCAGTGAACGCAGCTGCTCGACTATGTAGTAGACACATCATTTCACTGCTCTTTACACAGACAGGTTGAAACGAGTACATTTTGAATGCCTGCAGGCTGCCGAAATCTGTTTAAACCTGGCGAGGATTATGATCATTTCACTACTGTTCGCTGAAAGAGAAGATAAATATACCTATTGGTTTCATACTGGCTAGAACTTGATTTGATGCTGTAGTTTGAGGAAAAGTTGAGGCAAGGCACTAGGGTGTCTAGTACTACCGGTATTCGACCTAGTAGTAGTCGTGGGAGGGGCCGTGACAGTATTCACGCACGCGAGGTCACCACACGCCCCGTGGTGACTCCAGCCCATGGGGCCCGGGCCCTCAAGGCCTCACCCCATATATGATATATCACATCACTCCGAATCTCTTGAACGATCATCAGGCCTCCGTCAAGAATACTACAGTCGACTCCCTTATAACCCATGCCCTTCAGGATAGGCCCAAGAGGTATGGGTTATGGGAAGTATGGGTTATACAATAGATGGGCTATTAGCGAGAAAAATGTACTAAATTCGCCTAGTAGTAGTAGATAGGTTATTTATGAGGATACTCTGCATCCCCATCACTCGTGTTTCCCGCCCGAATGCACCCAACATCGTCTCAAACTTACGAACGAAAGCACTGTCGATCACCTCCGCGTACTTCTGCAAGACCCACACTGCCTGAAGTGCCTCGGAACATGTCGGAACATCTTCACTACCCACACCTTGAGCCTCAGTTGATCCCAAGTCCTCCTTCACTTCCTTTGACTCCATCACAGCCTTGTATATCTCCCGATCCGATGCATCAAACATGTTGTGAGCCTCGGCGGCCGGATTAAGGAGCCCAGCAAGAGACATACGATTGGAGCGCTGTAGTGCCTCTGTCGACTCGAGGATGTTTAGGGCGGTTTCAACTTCTTTTTCGACCACAGAAATGGTGTCTGAGTCATTTGTATTGGGCCATCCAGAGCTGGGATGGATGAGTGATGAGATAGGGACTCGGAGCGATGGATTGACTACTGGCGGGTCTATGTCTGGGAGAATCCCGGCTTTATGCCAGCAGTTTCGGATCGTCTGGAGACGATGTTTCGGGACCTTGTTGCCATGTTGGGTTAATGGTCAGTGTGAAAATATAATAATTATATAATAAAACATCCTAATTAGGAATATATCATCGCCCCATTGACTGAAACACATGGGTTATCCCAGTCTAAGGAGCCATGGATTATGGGTTATGGGTTATGCCCATGGAATTACCGCATACCGACTTGGGAAAAGGAAAATCTCATGGGTTAGAAGGGAGTATGGGTTATGGGGGGCATGGGTTATAAGGGAGTCGACTGTACGTCGATTCCCTCATCCATTGCGACGGACAGATCAAGCAGTTGCATGCACTCCACCGGGCCCATATTCCTTTTAGTGCCCTTGCAGCGCCACATGAACCTAGCCCCAAACGTTCTGAATGCCCGAGCCCACACACCAACAACTCGTGATCCGGCAATAGCGCAGCGGCAAATATTTTGGCTCCTTCAACGTGAGTTGGCTGTCCAACCATGTATCTGTCATGTACTCCCCAGCAGCGGAGTGCCCCTTCAGCACCGCTGCTTAGTACCTGTGTGCCGTCTTTGATGAAGGAGACAGAGTATATTGGACCATTACAGGCTATTTTGATTGTTTTTGAACAATCTGAAAGTTAAAGGTTAGTACAGAGTCTGTTCCGAGGTTGACCACTAGTCTCACGTACCTTCACTGATACCTCCCGAGTCCATACCTGTCTATGGCACAACAGCGCTGAGCAGGTGGAAGCAGGATGATGGGAGTGCATTTATGAAATGGCGCTTGAACTTTTCCCATCACATATGTGGACTCCGAGTCCTCTTAGTTTATGTTTCCACCAAATTTTCTGGCAAACGGTATCGATTTCGGACGAATACTGATACCAGAGCCCTATCAACGTCAGAGCCAGCATAATGAACGCTGAACATGTTTGACAAACTGCCCGATCAGATGGTACTCTTCTACAGTATAGGGCATTCACACCATGCCAAAACCCACAGACCACCTCTGTCCCGGGATACACTTGCATTTTGCCTTCTGCTTAATTAATATTGTGCACTGTCCGGCCCGGCTCAGGCTCAGGCAGGGGCTTCACTATGTGGAACAATCCTCAGGTGTATGTGCTGGTTGAGCCTGACTCCAGTGCCTCACGTGTGTGGGCAGCACACGTGATGCATCAAATCATGACATCCAACTTGTAAGTGTTTATTTTTGGACCCGCAACTCGGGACTAATTCGTTCGTTCTGTCTTTTGCAGCATCCATACGAGGGCGGGACGAGTCCCGCAGAGTTGCGCCACAGTGTGGCGTGGTCTTGGCATCTCGTACGGTTACCTTGCCATCTTATATGTCTTTCGAGGTTTGTTTGGTTGAGTGCACCACGTTAAGCAAACTCACACGTTACTTATACAGTTGATATGCTCATAATGCATAGAGTCGGGACCCACCTAATCCTAATGCATTACTGGAGTCATGCAAGACCCACCTGGGTGGCCCAATTACTAAGCCTAATTAAGAATGATATAAATTTCCGTAAACACTCTTAATTAGGTTCAAAATCGCACGAAAGCCAGCACCAGCAATAAAACCTGCCCCAATTATTAGGGCCCAGGAATGTGTGTAAGTTCCAATGCTGCCTGCGCAGTACAGCACCTGGCAACATTGCCTGCTTAGGGCACACGGGCAGGCAGGGGGGTGGAGTTGAAATTAATATCTTTGTTGACAGCACACTCCCCAGGGCTACTCCCACGCCCTTCCTTCTCAACCTCAACATTGGCTGTTGTCGTCGTCGACATTCCCAACATTCCTGCCACTGCTGCCACGCCCCAATTGGCCGTCCTCAATGCTCAAGTACCCGTCGTCCTCCTCAACATTCATTTCCCCCTCCTCGCCCTCTCTTGGCATCATTGTCACCACTTGTTGGTGATAGGTGCAGTCGTTGTCGTCACCGCTGTGCCATCCATTCCCACCCCCCTCCTCTCAATCCAGCTCTGCTTTCCTTGGCATTCAAGAGCTGGACGTCCTTAACAGCTCTTTCCCCACTTGCCCTGCCTCTCTGCCTCCTGCTGTTACCTCTCTGCATCTTGCTATCGCCTTTCTGCCTCTCGCCATTGCTTCTGCTTGCTTTGTCGCATCGTTGCCTGTCCACCTCTTTGCCGCTTGCCCTGCCACTTGCCCTGCCTCTCTGCCTCCTGCCATTACCTCTCTGCATCTTGCTATCACTTCTGCTCGCTTTGTTGCATCGTTGCCTGTCAGCACCAAGGTCCCTTTCTTTCTCAAATCAACTGTACGTTCCATCAACCTTCTTTGATTCATTGTAATGACATGTGTTTGAACTTCAAGCTCTTCTTGCTGTTTTGATGCCTAGCCATGGGACATTTACTCGTTATAGTGGCATCAGAAAAAATGTCGTTTCCTATGGATTCTGAGGACGCAACCATCAGTCATACAAGTTAACTTCCAGCAAGCAGGCGGAACATATTCAGGAAGTAGATGAGAGAGTTGTAGTAGGGATGAGATGACGACACACGAGGGCTATTGAGGGACAAGACTCAGTCGTCGTGTGTGAACAATGGACTGAGGTGTCTTGGTAAAGCGAAACAGTTTATATACGAAAGGATTGTATAGTAACAAAAAGGGGATAAAAGGATCTTGTTGAGATCTGGGCACAGGACTAGGTGAAGGATTAAATATGCGTAGCAGGCAATGTGGTCATACAATGTATCTACAATAGAGAACGTACACGAGAATGTAGCGAGTGCGCGCCGTGTGCATGCCGGTTATACGATCAGTCCGACGTCGTGGCTGTGCGCGTGATTGCTAATTCTAACAGTAGATGCAAAACACCTCGCCGAGATTCAGGGTGGGTGGTGATCTCTGTTTTGCCAATGTATCGTAAGAATTTCCTTCCAGCAATGAATCCCACTGATCAAGACTTGGTTGACCAGATGTTCATTGACCAGAATACATTTGATTCAGATGAGATACCCCCACTCTCACCCACTCAGCAGGCACTTACCCCCAATGATGAGAAAGTGAAGGATTTGAGGATCTTGCTGACGAAGTTGACCAGCATGTCCATCAATAGTACATCATCCTTCCAAATGTGTCCTGAAACATTGAAGTCATTCCCATCAGCCATTATGTTGATTCTCGTACACGGGCTGACCACATCAAGATCAGTATAGCTCAATGGAATCTTCAAATGGAAGCGTTAGTTGCTGCCTACTTGGACTACCGGCAACATGACAGTGGAGATGGCTTACCGAAATCAGCTTCTTGAAGTCCAAGTCCACTCAATGTAGGTACCGACTTTCCGGTGCTAATTGACATTGAATTGGTTGATCTCTTTAGTAAGTGTCATTCCATAAGTGAGTGATGTTGACTAACCTAATTTAGGTCAGTGTTATGAAACCCTCCAACCTTGTCCACATCATGTGTATCCCAATGAAGTCTTGCTATGCCATGGTTATTTAGGTTGCTCTCCTCTCAACCCAACAGTTGCGATCTCAGTTCGTACTCTGGCTGCATATCGACAAGTACACCGAGCTTGCCCACACCTGAGCATTCAGGCGCTGGCCAAGTCATTGTGCAATTTGCATAATGTAAATACTTATTTTCAGTTGAGGTGCAGTCTGCTCACAAACCTCAGGTTGCATACCAACCATACTTATCCCAGCAATTGGTAGTGGCATATGATATCTACCTTGAGATTCTCTCCCGCGTTGATCATCAGCTCAAAGTAGAGCTGCGTTGAGATGCTCCCGAATGGTGATTGCGCAATGAATGCCCGGCTTGCTTTTACAAGCTAGAGGATGAGCCTCCTCTCACCTTTGATTGGTTGGTATTCATGGATGGCAATAATAGTCTAAAAAGATGGGACTCGGCTGCATATGGTCTTGCACCTCGACCTGACCCACGTGTTGCACGTTCCGACTTCTGGATCTCCACAGACGATGTCAACCACTTCCAGTATGAAGTAAAGGCTAAGGTGATGTGCTCGACCATCTGCTTCTGACTTCATAACCTTATACAATTGCAGTCTCATCCTAATGATGAACCAAATGACTGGGTTGATGAAGTCAGGGTTGATGATGCACAAATGTCCTGTGTTGAATGGTGGCGGAATGCAGGGCCTGAACAATGAAAGCACATGTTCTCCATGTTTCAAGAATCAGGGATCTTCATTGTGGCATGCCGGCATCATTTCATACTGGTCGCTTGCGACATGATCAAAAGTGGTGAACTGTCAGTCTTCAGATACACCCTCTTTTCTATTACTGATACAGTGATTCAGGGAGAAATATCCCTCGGCTGTTACGGAGAAATTACTCTCTGTGTATGGTCCAAATGGTGGATGTGCTTATGACATTGGGTGTACATTTTCAACTACACTGAAGAATAGTTCTCTAGGCCCCATGGCTGACGTGCTTAAATTTTGGTTAATGGTTGGTGCGTTTCACAGCCATGCTCACAACTGAGGTTGTCAACTAGGTTGGCATCCTATGTATATTTTGGGCACAGGCAATACAGAGGGAGAGGGCTGTGAGCATATTTTCTCATTAACACATGATCTTGCCCGAGGTACACGGCATGCTTCCCAATTCCATCGACATCAAGTGATCGAGGAGCATTTTGCATTCTGGAATGCTGACAAATATGCTGTGCTCAGTACGTGAGCAATCCCTGTTCTAATATGGTTCTGATTCTGCCGGCAGGCCTTTTCTTACAGAATCATTACCAAGAAGCTGTGGCATCGGTTCGTGCACTCTCAATGGAGCTTCGCGTACTGAAGGACAAGCTCCATCTTGCTGATGACAACTTCCTCCAATTCCATGGACAAGAATGTCAGTGTATCAACAATTGAAAGTATCCATCCCTAGATGAGCAGCTTCGGATACGCTATGTGCAGTCACTTGACGAGCTCGCTACTAGAAAGTAAGTTCTGTCATAATCTGGTCCTCGTGTATGACACTTGAGCATATTTTTTAGGGATGAATGGAATCTCGCCAGTGTTGCCACAGGCAGTGCTACTGAGAGCATCCCTGAGGGTGATCTCATGCAATTAACCCTTATTATGAACCGCTCACGAATAAGACTGGACAGTGCTTACAAGAAGATCCAGCATGCGGAGGTGCTCGTGGAGCACAATGAGACCCAACTGGGCATCAAGAAGTGTTGGGAGAGAGATGGCGATGAATATTGAAAATTCAAGGATGAAGTTATGCTCACCAAGTACCGCAGCACCCTCAATGAGCTCAAATGACTTGTCATCATGCGCCCTTTGGAGCTTGGGAAGCTTGGGCTCTCCGGCACAGGTAATTTTGCATTATAGCATGCTTCATACTCATGTGAAATGCTCTTGTAGGCTATAAGCACTGTCAACAGATCAGCAAGGCCCTCAAGCGTTGCTCAGAGGCTATTCGATCTGCACTTGTATGATACAACCAACAGGCCGCTGCACTGAATCCCCCCTGTCCACAGATATCTTGGAAGGATATTGCTGACTACAGCTTCCTTGGTGAATTTGATCTGCTTCGTCATTCTGACTCTGGAATGTGTGATGAAGATTGGGCAAGACCAGCCTATTGGGAGGCCACCATCAAATTTTTCAAGCTCCAGCATGCACGTGAAGAGCTTACTCGTGTCGAAGTTGAGGTTTGTCAGCTGTATAGTGCAATTCGTGATGAGGAGCAGGAAATGGTGAATGCAATAGCCAGGCTCGAGAACACTGATCCACCACTGGCATCCGAATTACAAAGGTACCATCGTTTCTGCAAGGCTGTTAATAATGTCCATGTTCATCACCTTGACTGAATCAAAGCATCGCCTGGGTACGCTAGCCATAAGGGCATTGGGAAACGGTGTCCACCTGCTGTGAATGAACCATTAGAAGCAAACAGTGTGTTTTTTTTCTTTTTCTAATCAGTCTCACCTAACGTGCAATCAAGCTGGAACACAGTGCAACAATCCTGTGGGTGATCAATCCCCCAACATAGAAGACTTCCTGGACATCAACGATTTGGGTACAACGGACGGAGGTTGTGATGCAATTATGGATGAAGAGGATACATACTTTACACAGATGATGGCAGATTACTTGAATGATTTAGGGGACTGAACTGTCACATTGGCTACCATTGATTTATGTGCAATTATTTTCTTAATGGTGATCAGTCTGAGTGAATTGAGCCACTGATACTGTATCAAAGACTCAGTTCAGTGGAGGTGAAATCTTGGCACGGCGCGTGGCTTGACTGACCAAACTGCTCGTGTTTACTATGATATGAACTTGAAGGATACGGACTTGGAGCATGCTAATGCACGCCAACATGCTCGACATTATGTACTTCTATCATTTCCAATGCTCTCGCAATCTTCACCAAACACAATGGTTCAAGTGGCACATCGGGTGGGTCACCAATTCACTGCATCTTCAATCTTAGATGACTGTGCAGCCTCGGTGACTAACATTACCTCAGGGTCCAACACTCCTTGTCCAACTATGTTCAATCCAACCCCCCGATGTCTACTCGCGCTGTCACTCCTCCTGGTACTGACTCGAAAGAGTCATTCTTGCAACCTCATTTTACTATGGCCAACCTTGCAGCCCTCTACCACTCGAACTTTGTGTCAGGATACAGCAATAACGAGCACCAAGCAGTTGCTTGTGCTTTTCTCAGATACAACTCGCACATAGATGGAACCCATGATCAGACACGACTACCTCAAGGTCTTTACCCCACGTATGTAGAATTTAACCCTTCCCCCACGAAAGATGAGGAGATGGTGCTCTCGAAGTCTGATTTGGTGGAGGCGTCGTTGGGTGATGTCTTCGATGTGGTAGGTTTATTTGTCAATTTCCTTCATTTTCTAAACAATCCCTACAGATTGCTATGCAAGACCGGCTTGATGGGGGAATCTCAATGCTCCTCCGCTGCCCAGGTGGTCAGGTCCCTTCTGGCCTTGCCTGCGAAAAGGTCCCCATTGATGTATATATCACTCCATGAGAACTTCACGAGGACCATGCAGCAGTTGGCGGCAATGTTGCTGTCGTGGTCCAGGCCTTCTCTCAAGAGCTCATAGTGCTGCACCTTCAGCGCTTCGTCAAGCGCTACCGTCTGGAGTCTATCAAGCCTCTGAAAATCCAACAGTGTAAGTTTTTCCTTTTTTTCGTGCTACTCTAAAGGTAAACAAATTTATTAATCTATCTACAAGTTCCTGCACACCCAGTCAGTCCAAGAGGGATTCCCGGACCTTTGGAGGTTTCTGGTTGTCGCATTCAATGTGTGTCACTGCTGCAAGAAAGTTTTTTGCCACCTGCAAGCGAACTGGACGGGATTAAATCTAGAGCCATCCGACAAGCAGCTGAGCAGGGTGTGGGTACCAAAGCCACACCTAAGCGTGCACAGACTCCCACCAGAAATTGGCCCCGGTTTGCTGATGCGTTTGAGCGGCCACCTAAACCAAATGAAGAAGATCCATCAGCTGGGCAATCTCTGGCTCTGATGGAAGACCGCTACAAGATCTTCCCGCCATTAGTCAGTGTCAGTGCTCACTCGGGTGCCATCCCGTTAGTCAGTACTGGTGCTCACTCGGATGCCATCCTGGATGAATTCAAATTAGAGGACAGCATCCTTCCGCGCTTGCACAAGCTCATCACCCATGTCCACAGCAGTTGTTGGGAGAGGGAGTTGACGTCGAGTGGATGGGATCTCTCACGTCAACAAGGGGCCCACCTTGCTCAGGCCCTTCTGCTCGACGTTCACAGCAAGCAAAACCACACAGCTGCTATGATTGCTAAGGTAATTTCCCAGCTGATGTCTCACTAGGTTCCATACTAATTATGTGATCAAAGAAACCAATTCTTGCAGTCAGCGTCTTCTTGCAGATCTTGCAGGGTCTGGGCATATTGGCCCTGCTATTTATGCTGAAGATCACATGGTTTGTTCTTGGCCAGCCCGCCAGTGACTCAGAGTAGATCCCTGCTGTCCCTACAATTACGCTCACAATCTCAACATGTTCACCCATTAGTTCCATGTCGGAGAAATATATGTGCATGTCCGCATCATATAAAAGGTAAGTGGTACCAAGACTCATTTGCAGTTCCAATGCCCCCCACTCGGCGATCCCATTGTGTACACCCCCGTGTTATCCTTAGCAGAGAGGCCCGCGTGATAGTCACTGCAGAATGACACATGAAGTCCCACCAATTCAAGGCCGCACTTGACCGCACATGGAATGAGATTGACGACACCACCAAAGCCATTGTGGTCGCTCATCGTCGGAGTGTGTGCCGTGTTCAGCAAGAGCTTTACTTTGGATACAGCAGCTTTGGTAGCAAACACACCAAGACGAATGCCTGGAATGCCTTTTCTTGGAAGAAAGGCTGTGAACTCCGAGAGGATGGTGAGTACTTAGTATACTATTTCATTCTATGATGCTGATTTTTTGCAAGGACATGCACTCCAAGACAACAGTGAGTTGTACGCTATACATTTTCAGACACTTATCACTAACATTGGCTTGTAGAACCAGCCCCCAGACGACATATTCTCCCTGATCTAGTATGCAAATATCATGAGGAATACCAGGCACTCTCGCTGGACCAAAAAACAGAGATAGTCAAGCAATTTGAAGAATCCAAGCAGGCAAGATCTGTCACGTGCCGTCCGACCACACGCACAAGGGCTAGTGATGCCACTCATACTTTGGCAAGCACCAGGAATCAGGCAAGTGCTACAATGGCCTGACATAAGACATTCTAATTCACACTATTATAGCTGAACAGTCTTCGCTTATGGACCGGTACAGAGACAATTCTCTTTGCAACACACGGTTCTACCGATGTCCCACTGAACAATATTTCATTCTCAACAGAAGGAGTAGAAGGGTTCATGAGTATGGTCATGGACATTGACAGCCAGGACCTCGTGAATAAAATGGAAGGTTTTACAATTCAAGGAATGAAAGGTGCATATCTGCAAGATACAGCACACCTGCAAATGGTCGACTGAAATTTTTGAATCTTTAGGTGCTGCAGTGAACCACCAGCAACAAGTCTCCCAGGTTCACAGCGCAATCCAAAGCCTCATCAATAAGCAGCTACGTAAGTGCTCAGTCCACATCATTTTCTCCTCTCTCAACATGCAATCACCAGAGGAGATCACAGGCGAAGCCTCCACCAAGATGGAGTGGGTTAATTATTTCAGGAATGTGGTGTCCCGTTACCGTGTCGTAATCCACAGTTGGCCCAACAAGATCCCATTTGCTAACCTTAGTACTGTCTCGAGTGCATTGCCTCAATTGCAAACACTACATACAGAGTGGGATACAGGTAAAATAGGCTGGAGATCACTTTCACCTGCAGAGTATGACAAGTTGTCTGTGGAGAGGGAAGCCCAGCATGAGAATGGGATGATAACCAAGCGCACTTGTCGCACACGGTCAGACAAGGGGAAAAAGAGGACAAGGACTATAGTGCCCCAGGAACCTCAAGCTGAGGGGGGTGGTAGCACCTCTGCTACCAGTGCTAGTGGGAGCAATTGCACTACTGCCACCTCCAGTGGGTCTCAGGACCGCAGTGAACCTGAGGCAAGGAATAACACTGCCACCAGGACTGTTATGCGAGAGATCCAGACTGCAACACAGGGGTTGAGTGGAACGGAGTTCTCAGCTACTGGTTTCAAGGCATTCATGGGTAATATTTGATAGACATACTTTGCCATCTACATAAGTTCAACTACACACTGAGATTTTGTCTAATTCAGATGTGTCCATGGTAGCGACTTGTAAACATGAAAGGGATACATAACATTGAATGCTAATGTACTTAGCAACGCAGACACACCCCCTCCATGGCAACTCCTCACTGACACCACACAGCAGTAAATACTGAAGTGAGCCAAGTACCATCAACCAAAAAAAATTGCAATCATTACCCACAATGAGATATTGATTGAGGGAACACCAGCACAAGCCTGTTGTGAAGACGTGCCGTACACAATCACTGCTTCAGGAGCCCAATCAGGTGATAGAGTGGGAAAAAGAACATAGGAAAAGACATTAGCAGAACAGGGCAGAGATAGGAATGAAAGGTCAACAGTAATGACAACTGGTTAGTCAGTGGCTGTGGTGGTGCTGAAAAAGGCGATGGTGAAAGGCATCCCATGGCTAGGCATCAAAACAGCAAGAAGAGCTTGAAGTTCAAACACATGTCATTACAATGAATCAAAGAAGGTTGATGGAACGTACAGTTGATTTGAGAAAGAAAGGGACCTTGGCGCTGACAGGCAATGATGCAACAAAGCGAGCAGAAGTGATAGCAAGATGCAGAGAGGTAATGGCAGGAGGCAGAGAGGCAGGGCAAGTGGCAGGGCAAGCGGCAAAGAGGTGGACAGGCAACGATGCGACAAAGCAAGCAGAAGCAATGGCGAGAGGCAGAAAGGCGATAGCAAGATGCAGAGAGGTAACAGCAGGAGGCAGAGAGGCAGGGCAAGTGGGGAAAGAGCTGTTAAGGACGTCCAGCTCTTGAATGCCAAGGAAAGCAGAGCTGGATTGAGAGGAGGGGGGTGGGAATGGATGGCACAGCGGTGACGACAACGACTGCACCTATCACCAACAAGTGGTGACAATGATGCCAAGAGAGGGCGAGGAGGGGGAAATAAATGTTGAGGAGGATGATGGGTACTTGAGTGTTGAGGACGGCCAATTGGGGCATAGCGGCAGCAGCAGGAACGTCGGGAATGTCAACAACAACAATGGCCAATGTTGAGGTTGAGAAGGAAGGGCGTGGGAGTAGCCTGTTGAAAAGTCGTATGCCGGGAACGGGACATGAGCGATGTGGGACAGAGCAGCAGGTGTTGTTCATGATAACGGACGATGTACAGTAGGACAAGTGGCTACAAGATAATCTAGGTACTGTATAGTTCTTAGGTAAGCGGTAATGTAGTGAACGATTCTACTCTAACACACCCCCTGAATCGTGAACGAGACCAAGCAAATAAAAGGAATAGCAAAAGAATAATGTACATACACCCCCTGAAGGTCCAAGAAATTACCATGCAGCATTGGGTTCCTCTTCGACGTACAGCGCAATTTCGGCGGCAGTTTTAAGCTGACGTAAGGTGAATGTGTTGACTGCAGAGCTAGCAGCCGTTTTCGGATCGGGTGCAGTCTCTTTGCCTGATACGATGCCCCAGAGATCGGAGCGGATGGGTGGCGCACACATGCAAACGTGCCAGGTGAGGTAGTTTGTCTTGTTGAGACACGGCATGATGGCAGTGTTCAGGATAGACGACATGGTGATGACGAAGTAAAGAGTGTCGAAAGAAAGAGTGTCGAAAGAGAGGCGGAAGATGGATATATGTGGGTCGGAGCATCTACTCTGGGTTCGAGAAATGATCTGTGAAATGATCCGCGACACCTGCAACATGGCCCGGCAGTCAACAGCATGTTTTGTGCGGTTGCAGTGCCTGCAATGCAGCCCGTCGGTCGTCAGCGCACTCGCACAGCCTGTCATGCGGTTACCAAATTGATGTACCCCGGTAATGCGAGGGTAGGTCCGTTATGTTGAAAAGTCGTATGCCAGGAACGGGACACGAGCGATGCGGGACAGAGCGGCAGGTGTTGTTCATGATAATGGACGACGTACAGTAGGACAAGTGGCTACAAGATAATCTAGGTACTGTATAGTTCTTAGGTAAGCAGTAACATAGTGAACGATTCTACTCTAACATAGCCCTGGGGAGCATGCTGTCAACAAAGATATTAATTTCAACTCCGCCCCCCTGCCTGCCCATGTGCCCTAAGCGGGCAATGCCACCAGGTGCCGTACCGCGCAGGCAGTGTTAGAACTTACACATGTTCCTGGGCCCTAATAATTGGGGCAGGTTTTATTGCTGGTGTTGGCTTTCGTGCGATTTTGAACCTAATTAAGAGTGTTTACGGAAATTTATATCATTCTTAATTAGGCTTAGTAATTGGGCCACCCAGGTGGCAAGACCATAATGTGTGACAAGGCGTGACATAAATGTCACGGGCCCACTAATTGACACAGGTACTCGACCGCTGTACAAAATGTCTGTCTAGTGTTGTCTGCTTGCTCTTACTGAACTCCTGTCAATGCAATTCCCCTCGGAAACGACACAGCTGCCTCAACAACCCAACATCTTCACCATACCGCAAGACTGCCCGCTCTAGTTGCTTGCACAACACCATAGCCTGGGATCATGTAACACAAGGTTCTGGAGCATCATCTTCATTGTCCGAGTTGATCTCAATGACTTCACTGCATGCTACAGCCATCTCATAGGTCATGGCAGCAACAATCTCTTTCTCACATCAAAGCACCTTCTTGTTGCAATAGCGGGGATCCGGCGTACATGCTGAGATCCCGAGGATCTACTGTAGGGTACTTACCTTTGGACTGGAGAGAGTTACTCAGAGATGATAGCAGTAGCGGATCAAGAGAGTATTGTATTATTCAGACTCAGCAGAGTCTTATATACGCTTTG
>JBBPJO010000034.1:0-50795 GCA_038088815.1 Boletus nobilissimus | reverse complement strand
GGGTTACAGATGAGTCTATGGGTCTAGATGATGTAGACGAAGGCGATGATGTCGCTATGCTTTCTTTTGACTAATCTACATATTTTTGTTTTGTGTAGTACACTCAAGCTTTGGCCTGAGCCGGAGCTGGGCCAGAGCCCCCACCAGAGGCCCAGCTTGCTTTTTCTACAAGCCGTAGCCGTCTGAAACCGAGCCTGAGCTGGGGCTTTCGAGCCAAGCCAGGCCGTGCACATCACTAGTATCAATGTGCAAGCAGATCGCCTGAGCATCAAGTATTTAGAATATGAGCTAATTTGGTAGTGCTATCGAATACTGTCTAACCATCGGGTTCACTTGGCAGCATGTCACTTTTCTCCTCGGTGGCGGAAATGCTCATCATGTGATTTGCTACTCGAGAAGAATATTATATGGAGTCAGCGTGACTCTTAGCGCTGATATTTAGAATGACTCGGGCTATTCATACAGGTTCGGAATGGGCTCAACAATGGATCATTTCACAGTATATAAAGTGATGTACATGGTACTACAATATCAAGCACATCAGAGCTGATACAGCATGTGCAATGTAGCACATGACGAGTACATCGAGGAAAGGATCGAGGAAGAAGCCATGAGCTAATACAGCATGGCACCTGACGAGTACATTGCAGCAAAATCTGGGGAAGGTATACCATGTTTACTCCATTGATGCCACGATGGACAAGGCCAGAAGTGTCCTGGTCTTGGACAGCTGCAGCTGAGGCCTGATGACGACCAAAGATCATTCTGGATGGCGGTGGTGAGCCTAGTACGTGTATACTCAAAATGGCTCACTTGTTCCACCAAAGGAGTAGATCCTCAATTAGTTGAGCCTTGGCTTGTGTCCTCAGACACTCAAACCAATCAAGTATATTGTTATAGAAAATGTCATAGTCGAAATTGTCATCCTGGAGGTCCCAGGAGGTGCAGCTGGACAACACAAAGTGGAGCTAAAGTTTTACTTAGTGCTATGTGTACATTGTTGTCAGGACTGGACTAATTGCCTGGACAGCCATGTAGGCAATTGCATGGGGTTCTACTTTCTGCATCTTGAGTATTTTAGCGACATTACAACGAGTGCGAATGTGCCGCAAAGATCGGCAGCTGTGAAACTCTTCATTAGCAACCTCATCTGCAATTCCCTCACGTGCAGAGCTTGGAGAGGTGAAAATACAGCGGAACGCCTGTCATTTGATAGTGAGAAAGAAACCAAACTTTGATGTGTATTTATGCACCCTCATCAGCAATTCGCCCTTGAAAAGACCCACTGATGGGCAATTAGGCTGGTACTGTGCCTTTGCATACAGAAAAGATGGCCACATATATGCGGTCACTGGATACCTTTGATTGTATTTGTGGATGGCGTTTCATACACTAGGAGAGCAATTCAGACTCAGAAAATAAAAAGAAGAGATAGCAAGATACACAGAGTCAGTCCAATCGTAATCAACTGGACAAATTAGGCTGCCTGTAAGGTCATGATTGAACCCCCAATTTTGCTTGTCATCGACGGTAAGGAGGGGGCTGGGGTGTGGTGTTTGGCCATTCAACCAAATGGCGATGGACCGCTTCAAGTTGTTTGTGTCATCACCATGTGTGCAATCAGCACCTTTCCTGAGCTACGAATTTGAGTTCATGTCACATGATATTCATCACGACGAGTCACGAATGGTAACTAGTACTCACCTCTCCGCAAGCATGTTCCAATTCATCCGAATCATGAGCTTGCATCAGCCCTGTGACTGATGGACACCACTTGACAAGCTTCTTGCAGGAACGATAGGTACGTTCCTGCCTGTTGCAGTACAATTCAGATTGGGAAATGCCAAATCTAATCAACGATCAACTACTTACTTATTAGTAGAGTTTGCACTCTCAATGTCGTTAGGGTCATCGGCCAGCAAGATGCGCCGATCATACTCGCGAATCAGGTTGACAACTGGGTCCAAGAGGCTAACAAGTCGATGAATAGCTCGTCCCTCACAGACATAAGTGTGGACACTGCAAACCTGTGTGAGCTGTCGGTAGACAAGCCTGATGGTTACGATTGGAGACTTACGGTCGTCTTACCAACTTGCCTATAAGCCTTGTATTCTCTTCTTTGAGCACGAAAATACACTGCTGCATCACGGCATGGATTTCAGGAGCTGGACCACGAGACATGGAAGCTGAGGCGAGTTCACCAGCCTGGGCTGACAACAACGATGCAGGGAGCTGGTGAGTGACCATGACAACCAATAACCATCACTTAAATACAATGTGCACCTGAAGATCCGGATGCACGACAGTGGTCCAGTGCAATTGATTTTTTGGTCACCTGAAGGATTTTACTCCCCTGTCATCATTCTGCATTCCACCACGCAGGGTCACAACAAAGAAAAAGGAAGAAAAAGGAAACTCATCGCTATGTTGTCAGCATCACTGTAGTGTCATGGTTCTGTTAATGGCTAGGGGTTAGCTATATGCGGATGCATAATATGTGAAGCGGAACTGTTGAAGCAACAGGGTGAAGGTAAGAGGACTACCTGACACTCACCAGAAGGTTAGCTGTAGTTGCTGTAAGAGATGGTTGTGGTAAGAACACAAGATGCTATTTGAACTCAGACAACTGAGTCCTAACTTATACACTACATGAAGCGTGTGACTATTTCCATATACGGTACACTACACTACTACTTGTAAGTAATATAAGTAGCGTTGAGAGCTACTACATGGTGCTTGATCAACACTCCCCCTCGCTAAGCAGCCAGTAAAAGGCGTGTAAGTGAAGAGAGCACTCAATTAAGGTGCTATGGGGCGATCATAGAAGACTAGCCCGAGTTGCAATCTGAACTGATCAAGTTTGACATGTCCAAGGTTCTTAGTGAACATATCAGCAGGGTTGTAGGCCCCTTCAATAAAGAATAGTTCAACTAGTCCTTCACGGATGAATTCCCTAACACCGTGCCATTTAATGTCCACATGTTTGTTACGTTTTTCAGTAACAGGGTTTGATCCCATGAAGATAGATTCTTGGTTGTCGCCACAAATGGGAATCGGGCATAACTTATATCCTAGTTCTTCCATTAAGGAACGCAACCAAACCACCTGTTTGCTACAATCAGAGAGTGCAATGTATTCAGCTTCTGTGGAAGAGTAGGCAATGTGCTGTTGTTGGCATGACTGCCAGCCGAAGATGCAATTTGCTAGTTTAATAAACCAGCCAGTCTGAGAGCGACGGGTGTTAGGATCGGATGCCCAATCAGAATCGGTGTATGCAATCATGCCAGCCTGAGAGGCTCCATTGAAGACAAGGGAGTAGTAGCGGGTACCTAGAAGATACCGGCATATGTAGAGTGCCTTGTCGAGGTGCTCTGACAAGGGTTTGGCAGCATGCCGAGATAGGGCGGTCACAGCATAAGCTATGTCCGGTCTGGTTCCTAGTGTAATATACAGCAAGGATCCGATCACTTGTTGGAAGCGAGATCACAGTTCTGGGTCAACTGGACCATTGTAGTCGAGGGGGTAATACCCCTGAGGTAGAGGAGTGGGGGCTACTCTGGCGTTCTGCATTCTGAATCGTTCAAGTACCTTTTCAAGGTAGGCGCACTGATCAATCATGATCTTGCTGCCAGTTCAGTGGATTCTCATGTGCAGAAACTCTTTTGCAGGACCTAAGTCTCTACATTCCCACTTGTGCATAAATGCGGCTTTAACCTCAGCGACTATGGTTTTGTCAGGACCACAGAATAGGGCATCATCAACATAGATAATGGCAACCACTACTTTGGTGCCTTTCTTCTGGTATAGAAAGATACCAGCATCTGACTTTAGATGTTCAAAGCCGAGTTCTTTCATGGACTCATTGAGAGTCTCCCACCAGGTTAGTCCAGCTTGTTTAAGGCCATACAGGGCACGTCGTAGATGGAGCACTCTGTGCTCTTGCCCTGCGACTATGAAACCTTCGGGTTGTTTCATGTAGATTTCCTCATTTAGCTTACCATATAGATAAGCGCTTCTTACATCGAGTGCTTCAATGTGCCAGTTCTCTAAGGCTGCGAGTGCAAGCATAAGCCGCACAGTCTCAAACTTTACAACTGGGGAGAAGATTTGGTCGAAGTCAATTCCCTCTGTCTGAGAGAAACCTTTTGCAACCAATTGTGCACGTTTATGACCATCTGGTTTCTGATCGAAGACCCATCAGTTTGCTATAACCTTACGCCCTTTAGGGGGGTCAACCAGTTCAAAGACTTTTCGCTCGCGGAGTATGTCTAGTTCGCGTCAACAAGCGGCTTTCCATTCCTCTTGTGCCTCAGTGGGCAGTGTCTGAATGTCCCTATATGTCCATTCGCGTAGTGGCTTGGCTTCTGCAGAAACTAGCCCTTGTGGTATTGCCTTTGACATTAAAAATGCGGCCAATCCAGCTCCCCCTTCACAACATAATTGTCCAATGTCAGCTTCACTGTGAGATTCAGGAGCTTCAGTGGGAGCGGGCGGCGCACTTTGTTCAGGAAGATTGCCTGGCATTTGAGGTGACTCAGGCACTGGTTGTCTCTGTCGAGATGGACCAGGTTCCCTACTTACTGTATGTCTTGCCAGCGCAATTTGTGCTCGATCTCCTTTACTTGCTCTACAGGATGCGTATCTTCCCCATACACGTTGCCAGGCCTTGTGGGCACACGGCATTGACATTGGGGACACACTGGGGCAGGAGGGATCGCAGGCGGTGCTCCCCTTGTTCCTTTCTTAGGTGCACTAGGAGGGGGCGGTGCCGGGCGAGGCAAAGGTGTGTGAGGAGGGACAGGAGGAGGAGATGGAACTCGTGGAGCAGGTTGACTGGGTCGATAGTCATCGTTTGCAGGGGGCGGAGGTATTGCCTGTATAGGCTCACGCTCACTGGCAACAGTAGGCACAGGTGGTGCAGCAGATCGTGTGCGATGTGACGCACAGCGGGGGAATCTTGATTCATCAAATATAGCGTGTCCTGAAGTAAATAGGACGTTGTTGGGGGATCACATAAACAGGAAATTTGATTCATTTCCTGGCATCACACCTAGGTACACCATAAGTTCGGACTTAGGGGCCATTTTATTAACCCACACATCTTCTGGGATATGCATGTAGGCGGCGCTCCCAAATACACAAAGATGGGCTATGTCCGGCTGCTGCTTGTGAAGCAACTCATAAGGAGTGTGCCAGTTGTGGCGACGCAGCGGTGTTCTATTGTAGATGTGTGTTGCGTGTAGAATACTGAATTCCCACCAACTGTCTGGAATGCAGGCATCATGCCGCATAGCTTCAGATTTGTCCATAACAGTATGCATGAATTATTCTGCTTGACCATTTTGTTGTGGAGTGTGAGGGGCACTTTGAAAAATGCATATTCCCTCCCCCTTGAGCATGTCATCGAATGCTCTGGACTTGTATTCTCCCCCAGCATCAGACATCCATCCTAAAACTTTTGCCTCAAATTGTGTGGACACCATTTTTAAGAAGTGTCTAGTGGCTGTCAATGCAGCATCTTTAGTGCGCAAAGTCGTGACCCACACCATAGAGGTGTAGTCATCAAAGAATGTAATGATATATTTATACCGATGGTATGATTCAATGGGGAAGGACTTAATGTCCAAGTGAATCAATTCAAACGCGCATGTAGCACGTCGCTCAGTAGGTGGAAAACTCCAGTTAGGTGTTACAACTGGCCTGGGTAGGGTCGGACGTAGCCTTGGATGGTCACGAAGGGGTCAAAGGTTCTGAGTGAGCGTACCCTCAATGGCGGTACAAAGTCCAATAGATCAAGGAACGCTAGTCGAATGCTAGCGTGACGAAGGTTCAAAGGTTCAAGGGTTCAAGGGTTCAAGGAGTCAATCGAGTGTTGACGAAGAGTCAAGGCTTGGAAAGCGCAGATATGAGATGTATTCCAAGGAGGTCTAAACTAGGAATACAAGAGTGATTCAACGAGGTTTATATAGACAGAGAAGAAGTTAAGGGCAAGCATAGAACATTATGGAAAGCGAAGGAATCAGATGGAAGGAGTCGCTGACGAAGCAAGTGAGATAAGGTCACGTGGTTAGGGAAGGAGTCAGCGATGAAAGAAAAGAAATATAGTCCTGGATGAGATTCGAACATGCGATAATAGTGGTACAAGGTTCAAGAAAGGTAAAGAAAAGAGCGAATCGTAACATTACCCCCGCAGTAGATTCGAAACACTGTTGAAGAAAGGATCAGTCCCACATAGAAGAGTAAGAAGGACCAGGGGAACCAGTGATGTTAGCGTAACCTTCCTTGTTGATGGGATCATCAAGCACGGGGGAGGCAGAGCGACGAGGAGGAGGAGGAATAGGATGAGGGTTGGAGGAGCGAGAGGAGCGGGTAGAACCACAAGACAACCTTCAGGAGGAAGTAGAAGAGTGGGAAGGGCGACAGGAGTGATAGGTAGAGAAGTCGGGACGAGGATGGTTTCCCCGAGTGGGGGCATCAGAGATGCGTCCCGCAAGAGAGGATGTGTGGGAACGAATGGGACCAGCAGAAATCCTATCCACAAGAGCGGGACGTCTAGTAGCGAAGGGACAATTTGCCTGGGAGTGACCAGGTGCCCATTGGTGGCAGTTAATGATTGGGCATTGGTAGATGGGACAGTTACGACGAATATGTCTGAGGCGGTGACACTGGTAGCAAGAATTGTGGTAACGAGGGTCACTAGGTGGAATGGGGACATTGTGGAGGATTTTGGCAGTATGAAGTCCGATGGTGGAGTGGTCATGGTTTCGTTCGGCATGGTCTGATGTGAGTAATTCCTCAGGCGAAAGAGCGGAGGAAGACGCAGAGGGGGTGGAGGATATAGGCTCGGGGACGGTAGCATATTCTGAGGGAGATGCGAGATAAGGTTCTCCAACTAAGGGAATGGTCCTTGCAGAGGTGATCTGGGTGGCAGTGATCTTGCAGCAGTAACGATCGACGTCCTGGACGAACTCTCCGAACTCCATCTGAAACATTGTTTGGTGGAGATTCATCAGGATCCCTTTCTGACAGGAGGCTACCCATCTACGGTCCATGATGTTGGTGCTGAGCGAAGTGAGGTCGTTGGTGACAAGGGATAGTCTTGCGGTCTGGTGGTATGCTCTGTATAAAGTGAGGAAAGCAGAGTCCATGTCCATATGGGCTTCGAGGGGAATGGATAAACGAGAGTCCAGGAGGTAACGCTCGAGGGTGTGGATATACGTGGGAGTAGGAATGCTTCCTCGGTGTCCTCTAAGGTTGTTCACGAAAAAGGGGAGGTCTACAGCGATGACAGCGGGAGGGGAAGGGGTCATAGGCGGTTCTGGAGTGGATGACGTGGGTTCTAAGATGAGTGGAGAAGTGGATGGAGAGGGGGACCAATGAAAGGCAATGGGTCCGGGAGAGGGTGTCTTTGGTTCAACGGTGACGACAGTAGGGGTTTCAGGAGCGGGGAGAGAAGAAGCAGTGTTCAAAGGAGAAAGGGAAGATTCAGAGGAGATGGAGAGGGTTACGGAGGACATTGTAGAAGAGGAATAGCGGTAAGTTTGGTCTAAGGAGAGAAAATGGAGGGGTGAAGCTTTTTGTAGTGTGAGAGGGTGGACTTTGCATTGTTGAGGTTCCGCTTGGGAACCCATGAGTCTTCTTCGGTGGAGTATCCTTTCCATCAGATCAGGAACATGCAGTGAGAAGGAGGGCCACGGTGGTGTAGGATCTTTTCAATTTTGTATTCTTCTTCTCCTTGGATAAGGTCCAGTGGTGGCGAAGGGAAATTGGGACCGTGAACGGAGTTCTCTTGATAAGGGGAAAGAAGAGAAGTGTGGAAGACCAGGTGTATTTTCCAAGTCTTCAGTAAGCAGAGTTGATATGTCAGGGGAGATAAGACTTTCGTGATGGTAAAGGGGTCTTCTCTTTTGAAGTCAAATTTAGGGGTGGAAGAACGACGCTTTAGGTTTCGGGCTTCAAGCCAGACTTTGTCTCCTTTGGTGAATGGTACAAAACCTCGATTTCCTTGGGCTCACATGACTTGTCGGGCTGGTTTGTGGGCGGCGAGGGCTTCGTTGTGAGCGGAGGAGAGGGAGGAGAGGTGGGTTTCGACAGCGGGAATGTGGGTATCAGGGATTACCATGGGAAGAGCACAGGGTTCATAGCCCATCATGAGATGGAACGGAGATTTGCTGGTGATGGAATGAGGGCAGTGATTGTGGGTGAATTCTGCATGGGTAACGAAGTCAGACCATGAGGAAGGGTTATTTCCGCAGTAGATTCGGAGATAGGTTTCAACTTCTTGGTTGACCCGTTCAGTTTCGCCATCAGTTTGAGGATGATAGGTGGTGGAGAGAGCTAGATCATAGTTGAGGAGTTTCCCAAGTTCTTTTGCGAAGGCGGAGGCGAATTGGGGACCACGATCAGAAATAATTTTGTCATAGAGGCCAAAGCAACAGTATACTTTGTGGAAAAAGAGGGTGGCGACGCTGGCTGCAGTGGTGGTTTTCTTCGTGGGACAAAGCATCACCCCCTTCGTAAGGCCATGGTCCACCATGACCAAAAGGGAATCAAACCTGTTCAAAAGAGGAAGATCCATGATCAGGTCACAGGAAACTTGTTGGAAAGGGCGGGAAGCCGAGGAGGCGATCGGGGAAGTCGAGGGGACGGTAGGGTGAGTGTTTGCCTTAGCTTGTTGACAGATGGAACATCCCTCGACATATTTTCGGACAAACTGTGCGAGACCGGGCCACCGGAACTCCGCAGAGACGAGTTGGCGAGTCTTAAGATATCCTGGGTGACCCGCTGAGGTGTGGTCATGACAACGGGAGACAATGGAGTGACAGAGGGAGTTATCGGGTGGGAGATACACGCGGCCTTGATATGTAAGGACACCATGCTGAAAAGCCCAGTCGGAGAGGCAAGAGCGAAAGGCGGGAGGGACGGATCCGTCAAGAGCCTGCAAAGCTTGGAGAATGAGGGGATCTTCCTTGGAAGAGGAAGAGACCTTCTCCTGCAATATGGCATCAATGACATGGACAAAGAGGGTTTCGGGGAGAAGGGTGGTCCCTTCATTGTCGGGCTCATCAGGGCAGAGGTCAGGGCGATGGGAGAGGGCGTCGGGGCCCACTAGGAGGCGACCAGGAACATGTATCATCTTTAAATCAAAGTCAGCAAGGTCGAGAAGCCAGCGGGCTTGTTGTCGGTTTAAGCATTGGGCCTGGCAGAAGTAGGTGAGGTTTTTGTGGTCGGTAAAGACCTGGATGGGAAAGGGGGAACCATGGAGGTAGTGTCACCAGGCTTTTAGGGCATGAATGATGGCGAGGAGTTCCCAGTCATAGCTATCGTAGTTTCGTTCAGCGGGGGAGAAGGAAGTGGAGAGGTAGGAACAGGGGTGCCAGTCACTGTTGGTGTCAGTTTGGAGGAGTATAGCCCCGGAGGTGAGTGTCAAAGCGTCAGTGGCAATGGCGAAGGGGGCAGCGGGATCAGGGAGGTTAAGCACCAGTTTCGAAAGGAAGAGGGCTTTTAGGGAGTCAAAGGCCGATTGGCAGGCTGGGGTCCGGGACCAACCAGCATTCTTCTTGGTAAGATCTATGAGGGGACGGGCAACAGAGGAGTAGTCGGGGATGAACCATCAGTAGAAGTTGGCAAAACCAAGGAAGGAGCGGACTTCCTTCACCTTGGTCGGGGTAGGCCATTTGGCGATGCCATCGAGTTTGACAGGGTCCATAGCAAGTTGACCGGGTTTGACGATCATCCCTAGGTATTTGACTTCAGTGGCGGCGAAAGTGCATTTGTTGAGTTTAAGATGAAGGTCGAGTTTGTGCATGTGCTGGAGGACTCGTTTCATCCATTCTTCATGGGTCTTAGGGTCTGGGGAAAAGATAAGGAGGTCGTCCATGTAAATGACGAGCCATCCTTCGGCAATCATGTCTCAGAAGGAATCGTTCATGAATCGCTGGAAGGTAGTGGGAGAGTTGTTCAACCCGAAGAACATAACAAGGGGTTCAAAGAGTCCTTTGTGGGTGATGAAGGCAGCTTTCCACTGGTGTCCATCTTTGACACGAATGTTGTTGTAGCCCCATCAAACATCAAACTTGGTAAAGAGTTTGGCTCCCTTGAGTTTATCAATGAGCTCGGAGATCAGGGGAAGAGGGTAGGCATCTCAGATGGTGTGTTCGTTCAGGTAACGGTAGTCCTGACAGGGACGGAGTTTTCCATCCTTTTTATTGACGAAAAAGAATGAGGAGGCTTGTGGAGAATTGGAGGGTCAGATCTTTCCGGCATGAAGGTTTTCGTTGAGAAAGTCCTCGGTTGCCTTTTGCTCGTCTGGGGTAAGGGGATAGATCTTTCCGATTTTGGGTTTGAACAACTCGTCTAGGTTGATTTCATGATCATAGGGATGAGAGGGGGGAAGGTGGTCTGCGGTTTCTTTAGAGAAAACGTCTGTGTATTCTTGGTACTTGGGGGGTAGGGAAATGGAGGGTTTGGCTCGTTCAGCATCCATGGCCAGTTGAGTGGCATTGGTGAGTCTAGCGACAATGGGGGATCCAAGGGGGGCGAAGCGAGAACCGAAGCGGATGATTCAATTGATGGAGTACCATTCTTTGGCTCGAGTGCAGAATGCAGATTTGGATTCGGTGCCTAGGTAGTCAAAGAGACGGGCGTCATGAACTGTGTGGACCGAGTGATGACAAAGGGTATGAGGAGGAGGTTCGGAGGGGGTTTGGGAACAAGGTGAGGAGGTTCATTTTTGGTAAAGCTCAGCCGATTCATCAGAGAGTTTGGGGATAGAGATGGTTTGGCGAGCCCAATCAATGACGGGGTTGGTTTTTCTGAGCCAGGGGAGTCCTAGGATGAGGTTTTCATTTCCGCAGTGCATGACGTAAAGGGGGACTTTGTGAGTAATCCCTTCGAGGTTGAGGAATATGGTGGTGGAGTATTTGATACTGCCATGTTTGTTCGTAGATTGGTCAACATTTTTAATGACGATCGGTTCATTGAGTTTCTCAGTGGGGAGTCTGTGTTTTCATACAAAGTCCCAGTCAATGCAGGATATTTCAGCGCCACTATCAATGAGGGCACGGGTTGCAATGGCTTTTCGGGTGCTCTGGGGGTCGATAAGCATAACTGGAATCTTTATTGCTTTTGATGTGGTTGATACAAGTACAGAGTCACACGTAGCAGAGAGAGGGTCTTGCGTTGTGGGAGGCCCTCTTTTCAAAAATCCTGGGAGAAGTGAACCTTCCTAATGGTAGCTCCCGGGGTTTCTTTGTTGTTGTTGTTGTCTTCTATCTCCATTAGAGCGGGAATAGGTTCTTCCTTGGTGATCACTTGGATGGCCTTCTTCTTCGGCTCTTGGGAGGAGAAAGAGGGGCATTCACTACTAAGATGGCCGGATTTGCAGCAGTGGAAGCAAAGTCCCTTCTTGATGCATCATTGTCATTCTTCAGGGGTGAGCTTCCCTACTTTGATGACGTCTACATCCATGGCATTAGGGTCTTTGGCGATGCAGGAGGAGTTCAAAGGGAAGTAAGAGTGGTAAGGGTTGGTCGGTCCTCCAGAGCGAAGACGACCAATCTCTTTGGCACGATCGAACTGCAATTGGAATTGGGCAGCTTTAGTATACCAGTCAGCGATGGTGGTGGGGGTGGTGTCCATGGAGTAGATTCGTCGCATCAGAGGTTCAGGGATCCCGACCGAGTAGAATCCGATCAGGACGTTGTTATTGGTGATGCCAGAGAGCGTTACGTTGCTCTTGAACTCGGCAGTGTATGTCGCAAGGGAGGGAAGGTACTCTCCTTTCCTCTTGGGGCTTGGGGACATTCGCTTAGTAGCGAGCCAGGAGACCGCATTGGCAACAGTGTCTTTCTGTTTGAAAGTCTGCTTAAAAGCGGTGCAGAAATCTGTGAAGGATCCAAAGGAGATGGTAGAGGTTTTGATAGTGGTCTGACGGAAGGTGTTTGCCCAGGTGAGGGCGGAGCCTTTGGTCATGTGGGAGAGGGCATAGGCGATCCTCTTGGCGTCGGTGTCGTAGACAGTCTCATTGACCGCAAGGTAGAATTGAACGGTGTTGAGCCATTGGTTGGCAGTTTCAGGGGAACCGTCATAGGGTTCAGGGGCTCCAAGACAGAGTTCTGTGGGTTTCGAAGTAGAAGACATTGGAGATGGTGGTCTGGTGGGAGGGGGTCCAAAGATTCATCCAGTTAGGGTGATCAGAGTAGAAGAGGGTGGAGTGGGAACATGTGGAAGGGAGAGGGATGCGGATAGTTGATGGGAGAGGGCTAGGGTATTGTCGTCTTCCTGAGCGGATGGAAGAGTAACGTCAAGGTCTAGGGAGTTGGTTTCTTCCTCTCCTTCGGTGGAGGAGGTGGAGGTCTCAGAGGGGGTGGGTTCTTCTGCAGGGAGTCCCCACAGTTGTCGTAGGCCGGGGTAGGGGTTTCGAGGGGGTTGGTTGGCTATGGTGCGGTACTACAGCGGTGGTAGCCATGATACGAGAGTTTAGACCATTTGTTACAGCTGGCCCGGGTAGGGTCGGACGTAGCCTTGGATGGTCATGAAGGAGTCAAAGGTTCTAAGTGAGCGTACCCTCAATGGCGGTACGAAGTCCAATAGATCAAGGAACACTAGTCGAATGCTAGCGTGACGAAGGTTCAAAGGTTCAAGGGTTCAAGGGTTCAAGGGTTCAAGGAGTCGATCAAGTGTCAACGAAGAGTCAAGGCTTGGAAAGTGCAGATATGAGATGTATTCCAAGGAGGTCTAAACTAGGAATACAAGAGTGATTCGACAAGGTTTATATAGACAGAAGAAGTTAAGGGCAAGCATAGAACATTATGGAAAGCGAAGAAATCAGATGGAAGGAGTCGCTGACGAAGCAAGTGAGATAAGGTCACATGGTTAGGGAAGGAGTCAGCGATGAAAGAAAAGAAATATAGTCCTGGACAAGATTTGAACATGTGATAATAGTGGTACAAGGTTCAAGAAAGGTAAAGAAAAGAGCGAATCGTAACATCGCAAGCAGAGTGAGGCTATGTCCACGGTCTTGCACTCTCATCCCTTCACTGGAGATGCTAGAGGCTCCAGCAGAGGCAATAACCGCTCTAATGCATTCCATGGAGGTGCCAAGAACATTCTCGAACCTTGGTATCCAATTGCGCCCCTTGGGTCAAGGACGTTCTGTGTGGACGTTTTAAGGTACAGGGATTAACGGTTGAGTGTCTTAAAGGGATGAAATGAGTATACCCACATCTTGTAACTGTAACTATATTACCTAGCTCCAATGCTCCCACAGTTCCAGAGACAGATGAGCCAGACCAGAGTGAATAGGTGTAACAATGATGATCACCATCAATGGGGAGACAGTTGAGAAGAGTGGGGAGAATGGGGGTGGGTGACGACCATCACTGTAAGACTCCCTGTGGTAAACCACTTGGAGTGCTGGGAGTAGGGTGATAGCAATTGCTGGGTGTAATACGCGTAGTTGAGTACCACACACAGTAAACCACAGATAGTATGGCCTGAGAAGAAGTTATCCACGGGCAAGCATGGTCACGATCATGAGGTGATAGCTGTCGCAGATGATCAAGTAAGAAGAAGGGGAAGGGGGCACATCATGACAAGAGACTACCTGTGGTATACCATGGGCAGTAAGGTCATGAGAGTCCATGTGCAGTAAACTGCGCTGTGGCTGACATCGTTGCCATGCTCATTTCATTCATGAAGGGGAAAGATCCAACCTTCGTGGTGGTCCCAGTAGAGTAGAGTGTAAAGGAAGAGATCGCCGACCCCAGGGAGCAGGGGTGGGGCAATGATGAACACCACCATAAGGCGACAACCATTAGCTGGGACACTCCCTATGGTGAACCACATGGAGTGCTGAGAGTAGGATGATGGCAATTGCAGGAACGAGAGGCTGGTAGGAACTGTTCACAGTAAACCACGGACAGTAGAAGCCATACTTAGTACTCTAGTGTCAAATTTTGGAGACTGTCTGCAGTGAACCGCTGACAGGAGGAAGACACTCCTGATGTTCAACACCAGAGAGCCCCAAAGACTGCCTGTGGTATACCATGGACAGTAGGGGAAGACGCTTCCTAGTGTTCGACACTGGGGAGCCTGGGTGGCAGGAGGTGAGCGGGAGGGACTCAACAGCTGAGTCTGAACTTGGAGAGAAGTAAGCGGGTGGTGGTGTCAACAACACCACCCGCCTCACTCTCTGTAACGCACAGCATAGTAGTGATGTAGCGTGCTGCGATACAAGGAAGAGTTCGCGCGTAGAGAAGAGAGAACAAGTGACGAGTAGAGGAATCCTCGAGGAGTGATGCTGAGCTTCGAGACGACGCGAAGCCTAAGCTGGTCTCACCTATCTAGGAATCTCGCTAGACTCGGTGGTCACTAGAAACTACACTGGTATTACGTAGAACTAGCTTAGGGAAATTACAGGGGGGTGAGAGAGTGCCCTTATATACGGTAGGCCCCTTCTAAATAAGGAAAGGATGCGCAGCATCTGCAGTAATTAGAATGTGACTCGATGCGCAGCATATGAGTCGTAAGGAGTCATGACGAACTATAAATAGAGAAGGCTATGCCGCAGGCGGTGAAGTCTGAATAAGGCGACTGCGGTGGAAATGGAAGGAAGTCTAAATAGGGATATAGGCGGGGCGCCGTGTGAGACGGAAAGAGAAAGAGATCGGGAACGTATCTGGTATAATGGAGGACAACTCCATTACAAATACAACTGCGTATGGTGAAGAGAACGAGACTAGAAGTCGAGTGAACAAAAAAGCGTAGTAAAAGAGATGTACCCCCTCGTAAACCGTAACACTCTCCCATGTCAAACACTGGATAGTGTCTGGATGTTGTCTGCAGTTTACTGCAGGCAACTGTACCAAACTTTTCCTCGGTTTTTGTGGTTTACTGCGAACAACCATGGTCTCATCCCATCAATGATCGTCGCACTTCTCCTGCTGGAACTTTATTGTCTGTGTTGACACCAACTTGTTGGTGTATACACCATCAAGTTTTCCTGCTCTATTCACCGGCCTTCGTTGTCCGACCTCATGTGTGTCTACACCAACGAGTCTCTCTCCTCTACTCCCTGTGTGACAACTCAAAGCCGCAACTTTGCTGATGTCGCCTTGGCCATGTCCTTCCCAATTGTCTGTAGTTTACTGCCGACAGGCAAGCTCTCAGGTTGACTGTTCGTGGTATACCACTGGCAGTTCCTCATATGTTGTCTTGGTCCTCCCCTGTTGATGGCGACAGCGATCACATTCCCTAGTCTTGCCTCGGTGCATGGTCTGAAGTACTGTCCATAGTGTTCTCGTAACCTCCCTACCCGTGGTGTACCACTGGTAGTATCTCGCACATTGTCTCCACCACCCCCTGTCTGTGATTTGCTGCGGATAGCCTCTCCTCAAAGACTCTCATGATATACCACAGGCTGTTTCTCTTGTTGTCTCATCTCTCATTTCAACAATCTTGATCGTGTTTTGTCTTCCCTGCTCTCTTGTAAATTGCGGACAACTTCCCCTTTAGTGCATCTTTGTGCTACAGAGTACAACATTTCCAAATATGGGTATGGAAGGCTTCTATTGTCATTCAGCTTGTGGGTGTATACACTTTCGAGATTATCAAGTCCCATGTTTGCATACACATTTGTGATTGCATTGGCCCAAGGTACTGACTCATTCGAAAACACTTGTGCAATGTGCATCCCTTAATTGACAGAATATATCATATATCAAGTATGCCCTCTAGGACTATGATGTTTTGCTGTCGATGTTCTCATTGCTGCAATGTAGACATGCATGGAATTCCCTGCAATCCATCTGGGAAACCCATACCCATCTCCCACCAGGCTGTGCATCTCTAACATATCTGGACACATGCCGATCCCACTGACGAGCAACTGCACTCTGTTAGAGCATTAGTCGAGACAAAGATACAAATATCCGTAGGGGTGAATGATGCTGATCCCACTGGCATTCGTGCTCTTAGTCCTGCCCCCATGCACGAAGACCCACCTGTGGCTTCCCTGTCCAGTGATATTGACTCGGTCGGCACCTGCATCTTTGGCCTCACACTCAGGGATGATGGGCACCAACTCTTTAAGTACTCATCGGTGTATACATCAATGAATTTCCCTGCTCTATTCACTGGCCTTTGTTTTCCGACCTACCAATGTATTTGGGGAGACAATGACATGATGATTGGTGACGAAGGTGTGCATCCATGGAGGGGGAATGGTAAACGAGTGCAAGGACAGCAAGGGAGACTCACCAGACCCCCTTCCTGCCGCCTATCCGCCTGCCCTCGCCAGAGGACAGGGATGAGGCTCTATCCTTGGGTCACGAATTTCGTATCATGTCCTCCAACTATCCAGTCTTTGGGATGACAATCTACATTCTAATGACGAATGCAGCAGAGGAATGGCTTGCAAGAATCTTGTAGTACATATACATATTTGTGACTACCTACTGTGCTGAATCACCACTAAATCCCGGGATGAGTGCCTGATGAGTGCTCAAAGAGTGCCCACTGAGCACATGACAAGTGTCTGATTACTTTTCTTAGCTGAAAAATATTATCTTTTAAAATGCCCTTTTAGATATCTAAAAATTTAATATTTATATGCTCAAAAAGGAGTATGCAAAATCTCATGTTTTGTTCATCATTTTTGCCAGCCAGAAATTTCAGAAGTTGAATGCCAGAAAAGGTGTTGACAAAATCTCAAATTTTGTGATAACTTTATGGTGTCCTTAAACTTATCATTTCATTAGAAAATTTTATGAGGGTAATACATTGCCAAAAAGTATAGATTTCACTGAACATTTTCACCATAATATTAATTTGAAATTTAGCGAATAGAAAAATGTAAGAAAAAATTTCATACTACTATTAGTCATTTTCAATGCACCATAAACATCCCAAAAATGTCATTACCCCTGGTATGTAAACGGTTGGCCTACCTTTGGCTTGTTTATCGACATAGTAAAAGTCTACAATAGGGTTCCCCATGGAGCCCTGTACTGAGTGTTGGAGCATTGAGGAGTACGTGGTAAATACTTGAATATCATCAAGGCCATGTACAAGGACTCCTGGATGCAGGTACACACATGCGGCAAGCTAGCAGAGCCCTTCAATATATGGAGGAGGCTCTGCCAAGGCTGTCCACTCTCCCCCCTTTTATTCATTATCTTCATAAACCATTTTTTAGTGGATACCAGACCTTCCTTGTGTGGTATTGCTGTCCCTGCTTCCCTGCAGCAGATGGCCAGAAGAGATGACGCCCCTCCAGCTTGATTGTGTTTTAACCTGGATGGTGGCATGTATGTGGACAACATTGTTTGTTATGAGGAGATGGTGGAAATGATGAAAGCCACTGTGTGAACATAGTGGATTGGGGAGATAAGTGGGGTATGCAGTATAACTTTGCTAAGAGCAGTGTCATGTTGTGGTTGTATGATGGGGCCATAAGGGCTGCCTATGACAGTACAACTTTTGATATACCATTGGGAGCTTTCCCAAAAGTCCCCTCCTATAAGCACTTAGGCATAGAGGTGTCAGAAGACTCGCCTTTGTTCATGGGAGAATTTGTTGCAAGGGAAGAGTACAGACGTGCAGCTGCATGTAAAGTCGCTTGCAGCCAAGGGCCTGAACGCCTTGAGTACTCTGAAGCTGGTCCTGTGTGACCCGGCCTGCCTGCTGCCCCTAAAGACAGAGCTAATAAAGGCCTTCATCATGTCAGTGATGACATATGGTATTGAATTCATCAGCTTCAGCAAGAAGCTAGTGCCCCTGGTGCAGCAAGTAATGGATCTTACCCTTCAGTGGTATGTAGGCTTAAAACGGACCAACACCCAGATCTCCAGTATGGTTTTGAGTGTGGAACTCAGCATCCCGCTATTCTATGAATTCTTTGCAGGACAAAGAGCATGGTTGTTTCACAAACTCAAACTCAGTGATCCACCAATGAAGACCCTGGTGCTGGATTTTCAGGCAGAGCATGCCTTCCACCCACAATGGACATGGTGTTTGGAAAATGAGTATTGGCTCAAGTGCTTCCATGCCCCTCAAAAAGCATGAGGGATTGGTAGTGGGGAATGGGTGGAATCTACAAGTATGCTCCACTCACGGTGGAGGGAGATAAAGAAGTTGTTAGTAGTAATTGGTTGCCAGGCAATCCCAGGCAGCCTAATGGTAGGATCTTTAATTGAGAGGGTCTTGAGCATATGATGAAAGAAATGTCCAAGTGGTGGGTTGCCAGCATGGTTGGTGACTTCTCTTGGGGTGGCGAGCTGGAGACACAGCACTGCTGGAAGGTAAAGACACCAGAAGTCCCCTATCCTGTCCGGGGATGGTACTTGTTTGCCAAGATGGTGGAGTTACATAGACAGAGTAACCCCTATCGTAGTAAGGCATTATTGGAGTATGGCCATATGGTTCTAGGAGTTGATGAAATGGGACAGGTCCTTTATAACCCACACAACCTGCTGTACACAGTGCTGTGTGTACTATTAGATGAGCTGAAGTCTGACTTGGAGGTGAAGGGTGCATGTAGACTGTTGCAAGAGTTCCTCCTGGATAAACCTACCTGGCTCACTGGGGACCTCAGTCATGTCCATCAGTTGCAGGAAGTGGCAATGGGGGGAGGAAAGTCCAATGATGGGGCATGACAACTCTTTGTAAGAGAAGTTAGTTAGGGAGTGGTATCTGTTCTCTGTGGATGGGATGTGTATAATGTCCTTTGCTGGCTGGTATGATAAGTTCCAGTTCAGTGCCACAAGAGATTTTCTGAGGATATCCTTGGGATGCCCTGATCTTGTATTAGGTGTGTGCTGGTTTATATTGTGTAGGACTGGAGGTTTCCCTGCATTTGGAATGTGCCAACAAAGTCTAGCATGCTTGCTCTCCAGCACACCTGCCTGCTATGTATGTGGTAGGCATATTGAGATTGGTTGGGACTGGATTCATTTGGCTCTTTAGTGCTTGGACCGAGACATTGCAACCTCTCAGCAAAAGTTCCTGAAGGCCCCCCTGAGATACCTTTCTTCGGATAAGGTGGCACATACAATTTTTGGTAATAGCCTAGATGTGCCCCCATCCACGAGGGGACTCCCTTATAACATATTAAAGACCAGCAGCCATCCTGGCTTGTTTAGCTTGGCGATTGCACTACAGTTGATTGGAGGTTGTCTGCTTGATCCACACAAGTTGGTTTTTCTACTGAGCTTTGGTCGTGTGGATTGTATTCTGAGTGGACTAGGGCACTTTGGTTATGTGTTCATGGCATCATTCTTGCAAAGGGCTGCCCATCATTACTGTTGGGCACTGGGCTTGAGCAGCTCCCAGGTCCTTGACCTGGCCTTCATAAGTAGCTATGTGAATCTGGGAAAAGCACCTCCATTGGGAGTGACGACAGATGATAAATTGGGTTCTGGTGCTGCGACTCCGGTTGTGGCATCAGGGAGCTAGGAACCTGTCCTTGGTACTCATCCCACATAGCTGGCCTGTGGGCCCTGATGTCTTAAGTGTGTTTTCACATAGAACAGATCAATGCTATCACCCCTGTGGTGTATAGGGATCAACACCAGTTACAAAGGGTTCAGCCTGTTACAGAACCAGGCATGGGTATGGTCTTTTGGGATCAGATCATATACCTCTGTTTAGCAGACCCCCCCTGCAGACCTCCTGGGCTGCTTAGTCAGCCATGAACCTGCCCTGGGCAGCTGTGGCCTTGCAAAGAGGGGGGGTGGTTCTGTGCAGTGGATTAACAAGATTCCCACTGTCCCTATCTACTATCTAGTGAAACCACAGCCAAGGGAACAGGCTTGGCAGAATCAGCAGGGAAAGAAGACCCTGTTCAGCCTGACTCTAGTTTGACATTGTGAAAAGACATAGAGGGCATAGAATAAGTGGGAGCTTTGGCACCAGTGAAATACCACTACCCTTATTGTCTTTTTACTTATTTGATGATGTGGAACTGGGGCTAACAGTCCCACCTTTTGGTGTTCAAGGTCTCTTGCAAGCTGATCAGGGTTGATGACATTGTCAGGTGGGGAGTTTGGCTGGGGTGGCACATCTGTTAAAAGATAACGCAGGTGTCCTAAGGGGGAGTCAATGAAAACAGAAATCTCGTGTAGAACAAAAGGGTAAAAGTCCCCTTGATTTTGATTTTCAGTGTGAATACAAACCATGAAAGTGTGGCCTATTGATCCTTTAGTCCCTCCAAGTTTGAGGTTAGAGGTGCCAGAAAAGTTACCATAGGGATAACTGGCTTGTGGCAGCCAAGCATTCATAGCAATTTATAGCTTTTTGATCCTTTTATGTCTTCTCTTCCTATCATACTGAAGCAGAATTCAGTAAGCATTGGATTGTTCACCCACTAATAGGGAACATGAGCTGGGTTTAGACCGTCATGAGACAGGTTAGTTTTACCCTACTGCTGGGTGGTTGGAGGGGATCAGTGGTATTTCAGTTACCAAATATGGGTTTGTTTATTTGTATTTATTGTGGTCTTTAACCAATATACATACATAGGTGGTCCCATGATTGTGGGAATAGTGCCTGATATTTATCCTGTTTTGTCTTTTGTTGTTCTCTAGTCAATGATGTAACTATATATATAACATGTAGCTAATGACGCTTTACATACAGTAGTCTTGTCTATGTAAGATTGAGATATGCACATTAAGGTCCATACTTAACATCACATAAGGTGCCGTCAATGGCACAGGGTAGATTTGATGCTGTAGATGCTGTAGATTGTCTTCTATCTTCACTTCCTTACCATCATCAGGACCTGCTTCATTATGAGTCTCTGGTTTCCCATCAGGCTCCTGGTCTTCTTGTGAACCCTCAGGGATATTGGGTAGTTTGGCTTCATCCTTGCCTTTGTCAAATAATCCATATGGGGCCTTGGGTCTGCCTGTTCGTCTCCTAAACTCTTTCCATTTACATTCTTTGTCTAGGTGGTGTCTCTTGAACTGTTTGGTAAGGGTATAGTGGTCTGATTCATTGTCTGATGAATATGCAGCACCTTGAGATGTGGGTTGCATGGCCCTAGAACCAATGGATTCAGAGTTGGTCAAATCAATATCAGGGTTATGCATTGGCCATTCCATAGGGTTGAGGGTGTCTGGGGGCATTGTGAGGACCCCTAACTCCTATTTCAACCACTTCCTTGCTGCTTGATCTTTGAACATAGCTAACTGCTGATCCAGTGTCTCAATGTCATCACAGGGCCAGAATGAATGCATCAGGAAGATGTTGTCTATCCCGGCCATCTCTGAGGGCTTCTGATCACTAGGCATGAATTCTGGAGAGGGGTGGGAAGCATAGGCAATGATGATAACATATAAGGGGTTATTTAGGTTCTTGGACCATGCTATCCTCCCATTGGGTAGGATTCTGCCGTCAGTACAATATTTATTCTCATAAGAATAGTTATGTCCCATATGTACAAACCAATTAAGATAGAATCATTTGGTCTTGTTACTTTTGTTCTCATAGGTTCTATGATAATTGGCTAACAGACGACATCTATGTATGTTTGGACGTGAATGGCCATCCAGCCATTATTTCATTGCATCGGGGACAATTGAGGTGATAGGTTGGATGGGTCCACTTAAGCCAAGGTAACCACACATCTGTCTGGACCTCTGCAGAGTCGTGTATCACTTCTTTGCACGGGAAAACTTTGTTTTTAACACTGACAGCAATATTCTGTTTCATCATAAGTTCATGGTATGAATTCTGCTTGTTGGGTATGGTATCCTTGCTATAACTATGATGGAACTTGAATAGGAGAGGATTGATTGCCAATTCATTGTCAGGGTCGGCCTTCATATGGAAGTACATTATGTGAACCTTCCAGGCACATTGTGCCATGAGGGTTAGGTAACCTTGGACTCACACACCAGTGAGGCAGATCCTGTCACTATGGCAATGATATATCTTATGCTGCTCTAACAACATGGGGATTCAATTTAACTGAGTACACCAAAACTGGGAGTAGTTCTCCCAAGGGGTGTCCTTGAGGTGGTGTCTCATGTCATAGACAATGGGCGAACGACTGGCAAATTCATTGGACTCATTGGAGGTAGGAATCCCAACTGCGAGCAATATTGTTGTAGATTTGCGCTTTCCACTGACAAAGTGTCTCTTATGTAGGGTGGTATGGGCGTGATGGTAATGTGATCATGTGCATCTGGTCATAGTTCTCAACCGTCAGCCTCCATGGCAGGTCGATAATTTAGCCTTATATCTCCATTTGGAAGTATGCTTATATGCTCACTTGTGGGAATAAGTCATGTGGCACCACTTCTTATAATGTTTATACACCATAAAAACATGGGATTAGGGGGTTGAATGTACTGAATAGGATTAGTGGATGAATTGAGATAAAACATAGGGTGATTTAATGGACATGATGGTAGGGAAACAAAAGACATTTAATTAAATTAAAAGTCCAACGTGCTATTTATACCTCTGGTTTTCCCGCTCCTGAGCATACCATCTGGGGTAGTATGGCAGAACATTGGGCTGGAGATGGTGCCACATGTTATTGCTAACATGTAATCTGAGCACTTTTTTTTAAATTTAAATTTAAATTTTAAATCCATGTTTATTGTCAGACAGTATATGCAGTAGTTAAGCCTATGTAACGAGATAACAAATCATACAGGTACTTGAATTCCTATGTAAACAACCCAAGTATGTACTGCTCCTGATTCACCCACAATCTATCAATATATGTGAGCACAAATTTAACTAAGGGGGACTCCTGCCAATGCTCTGCATTATGAAAGCGCCAACCTTGGTTAGCCAGGGCAGGGGCCTTGTAATGAGGCAAGGTTGCCAAGATGAGAATCTCTATTATTTCCACTGCTCTCACTGCTTCTTCACCTTTCAGATTTGTGTGCCAAGCATACTCCCATGGCCCTAATGTACCATCCCTGAGTTCAGACCAGATTATCTCTTCAGTGGTACACATGGCTTCCCATGATGCAAGAAAGGTTTTGTTATCTAATACTACAGTTGGGTTACATATTAGACAAATGGGTACCACGGGGTCCCTCCTCGCTAGTTTGGGGGGGGGGTGTATGCATGTTCATGTTGACACATGCAGCGTGTATCTCCCTTGTGATATGCCCATTGCATGCTGATGGGATCTGGTGACACAAATGAGAAGATAGGGAGGGGGTTCCTGGGGTTGATGGGACACTCATCTCTACCCTTGGAGTTGGAGGGCTTGCAAATTGAAATGGAGGGGGCAAGGGAGGAGTGAAGGGAGGGGGGGTTACACTCTCCCTCTTGATTGGCCACCTCAACCAGTTCTGGTCAAACAGGTGGAGCAGGATATGGCATTGGGGGTTACCAAGAAAGTTCCTCCAATTCCCTTGCAGGACTACTGTTTGGGGGTCTTCCCTGACAGCTTCTTGATTGGGTCATACTCCCATGGAATGCTCATGTGTGGGGGCAACATCTGGTACTCCCATGTCCTCTATACTGCCACAGAGGCTATCATTACCTGGCGCAGAAACAGCACAGGCTGTGTGTACCCCTTCCTCTCTACATGATCAGAACTGTGTTAGTTGGTAACATTATATATGATATAAGGGGTAATCTACTGATGCTTGCACCAATGTACCCACACGAGGTCGTGGGACAGGCAGCTGTCAAACCTGTCATTACAGGCTTGGGAGTGGTGCTTGCGTGCAAACAGGTTGATGGGGACCATCTTGTCCACCAGGCACAAGAGGAAAGCCACATTGCAGGGACAACGCAGCACATGGTGGTGATCAGGGATGATCACTGACTGGACATTGGGGAGGATCCTGATGGCGACAGCCAGGGTTACCAACACCTGGTGGGATGAGGGGGGCATGGTGGAGGGGGCCTCTTCAACAACATTGGAGGTGGGGATGAAACTGCCAGGGAAGGGTGGGGAAGGGGAAGGGACAGGGAGAGTGAAAGTAAACTAGGTGGAGGCAGTGGACATGCTGCTTGATGTGGTGGTAACTGGTTAAGTTGTATCAACACTCTACCTGAATTATGGCTTGTTTATATACCTGTAAAGTGGCTGTGCAGTGGTCTATGAATCTACTTTCTAGGCCTTTATTGTGCATTCATCATAGACTCTCTGGATAAACTGCCTAATGGGGCTATATTAATGGAGTTAGAATGAACTGGAACCCATGCATGGACCAGGCCATGACTCATCATCAGCTGATTGTGTGTAATAGAGTATGAGTAAGCATTCTTTCTATAACTAGTACCAGGTACCATGATTAGGGGTTAAACTGGGCTATCGCCAAACACGTGACCATGTGAGACTTCCAAGTTTAGACAGGCTGTCTATAACATTGTAAGTCCAGTTGTGGTACCCAGTACCCACCTATATATGGAGAGGTACCCAGCTCCTGATTGGACTGGCTTTTATGATGAATGGACAACAAAGGCCTATGGGAAAGTAGATTCAATCCTATTTACAAAGTCCTGCAATGATGGGCATGAACCACCACCACAACAGAGGAGGAGAATGAACTCTTGGCTGACCTAGAAGGAATGGATAGCATGGAGAAAGGCGCTGCAATTAAGATCCTCAAAACTGCTTTCGGGAAGGGGAGCTTGTCTGTGGATGAGGAGGAAGGCTACCAAGCCATGGCTGAGGTAAGAACGGCCACTTACCAAGAGTGCCAAAAGAAAGCAACCAGGGCAGCACATGAGCTAGGGCTGTACAGTTTGGACCATGGAACAATAGATTTTTTGCTATTGCACCGGCAGACCTCTGGACGACCACCCTGGAGGAAATCCCAGATTATTATCTGGGCATGTATACAAATGGTGATAATTTCCAACCAATGCTGGAAGCAGATGCAGCTACTCCCGAGGGTCAAGGGATGGGGCTTGGACTGCAACCTTCTTCTCAAGAGACCACCATGAGATACACAGTGAATCAAGGTGGTTAGAGCGGTGAGAGAAGAGGAAGGCTCTCAGAACTGACCGAGGCAGAGTGGGACCCATCCCACCAACCTCATACAGGGTGTCCCTGGTTTTTGTGAAGAGGCATATCCGATACATGGACCCAACCAGGAGACATGGCCTGGGACTGGAACTGACCAGCATCCCAGAACACCTGGAACCGACCAGGGTTTTTGAAAGGTGGGAATGGGTCAATGTCATCACCCACCTATAATATTTCTCATAGATGTTCTCCAGTGTTTGTGTCAGGAGGTTGTTTGCAATCAATCACCATTCCCATTACTCTCTATCCTCCTGACTGCACTGCATTCAAAAGTGTTAACACAAAAGCCCTTATTGACTCTGGGGGAACCAGATGTTTTATTGACTATGCTATGGTAGTGGCATGTGACATATGTACCCACTACACAACTCAAGACTCCACTGCAGGTGAGCAATGTCGGCAGATCACCCAATAAAAATTGCCTAATATGAAAACAGGCATCGGTGCTAATGCAACTTGGAGAAACCACCAAACTCCAAGACTTCCTTGTTATTGACTGTAGCAAGGACAAGATCATCCTAGGGCTCCCATGGCTCCAAGATCATGATCTGGAGATTAACTGGAGTATAGGAACCATTTGTATTTGTGATATGAAACTGACTGTACAGAAACGAACAAGGAACAAGAAGACATCGCGGCCAAGGCCCATACTATCAATGTCTTCAATAGAAAATGCCAGATGAACAAAATATGGTGACAATGAGCTCTGTGGTGGAAGCAAAACATTGATCCATTACTCACAGCAAGAACCAATGAGGTTCATCTGAAGGTACCTAACATGGAACCAACTATGCAGCAAGAGGAGATACTGGTTCTCATAGAATGCAAGGAGGATGATGATGAAGAGCCAACCAGACCCTCTATTAGGAAAACAATAATTTTGACTTCTCTTGCACAGGACACGAAGAAGTCCAAGATGGAACTCCCGCAGGATTTCCACAATTTTGAGGACATTTTCCAAAAGAAGGACGACAGTCCCCTTCCGCCCTACCAGTCGTTCGATCACAGCATAGATCTAGATGACTCTTTCCAACCCAAGGTTGCTAAGACCTACCTGCTTAACCCTAAGGAGCGAGAGGCATGTAAAGACTTCATTGACGAACACTTGAAAGCCAGACATATCCACCCATCAAACTCCCCTATGGCATCGCCCTTCTTTTTCATCTCAAAGAAGGACAGTCATCTTTGCCCCTGCCAAGACTACCAGTATCTCAATGAGCATACCATCAAGAACACTTATCCTCTCCCACTCATTGGAGACTTGATGGATCAGCTCAAGGGATCTCGATACTTCACCAAGATGGATATTTGATGGGGCTATAACAATGTACTGATCAAGACTAAAGATGCCCGGAAGGCAGCATTCATTATGCCCTTCAGCCTCTTCGACCCTCTCATCAGTCCTGCAACCTTCCAGTCATTCATGGACTTCATTTTCAAGGATATGGTAGCGGAAGGATGGTTGATCCATTCTAGGGATCTTAAGGAACACCACAAATGAATGAGGCAAGTCCTAGAATGGTTACGAGAAAACTGTCTTGGCCTCAAACTAGAAAGATGTACTTTCAATGCATCCAAGGTAGAATTCCTTGGAATGGTCATGAAAGAGGGTATCATCGCGATGAACTCTACCAAGGTGTTGGAAATCTCTTCCTGGGAACCACCGACGTCAGTTTGTGCAGTCCACTCATTTATAGGGTTCTGCAACTTCTACTGCAAGTTTATTCTGAACTTCTTGGAAATTGCTAGGCCAATCTTAGATTTGACAAAGAAAGGGCAGCTGTGGTCCTGGACACATGAGCCACAGAAGGCTTTCAACCTCCTCCAAAAGGCCTTCACTTCAGAACCTGTACTAGTCATGCTGGATACCTCCAAGCCGTTTATTGTAATGACTAATGTGTCTCTAACATCCTCTTGAGGAGTTTTGATGCAGAAGGACACCAATGGCGATTTACACCCTTGCTGCTACATTTCTAGCATGTTCTCACTGGCAGAATGAAATTACGACATATACAACAGCGAACTTCTAGTGGTTATACACGCACTAGAAGAATGGTGACATTATCTGACTGGAACCGACCGGCCTGTAACTGTGCTCACAGACCACAAGAATCTGTGCTACTTCAAGGACCCCCGAAAGCTATCTAGGTGGCAAGCCAGATGGCTACTAATGCTACAGGACTATGACCTCCTGTTCCAACACATGCCCAGGAAGAACATGGCCCCAGCAGATGCTCTCTCTTGGAAAAATGTGTTGGACATGTCGGCTAACAATGCCAATGTCATGCTGCTCCCAGGAGAGTTATTTTTGAAATGGATTGACACCGACCTTCAGACTGCTATCAAGCAGTTGACCACCCATGATGACTTCATCATCAATCAACTTTGCCAGCTCCATGAGGGTGCCTCAGGGATCCCCCACTTCTCTATCCACGATTGGTGATATGATAATGGCATATCTTACTTTAAGGACAGAGCCTATGTACCCAAGGCTCACCGCAACAACCTCCTCCACGTGATCCATGATCTGCCTGCGGGTGATCATGGTGGTTACTACTGGACTGTCAATCAGGTACAACAGGACTACTGGTGGCCAGGACTCACCTTCTTTGTGTGTTGCTTCATCTAAGGCTGTGCCACATGCCAGGCCAACAAGGTCAACACCCATCCCACTGCCCCACCTGTCACCCCTCTCCCAGTTGCTTCCTCCCGTCCTTTCCAGTGTTTGTTGGTCAATCTCATCATGGACTTGCTGCCATCTCACGGTTTTGATTCAGTCATGGTCATGGTCAACCATGGCCTTACTAAGGGGGTAATTAATAATGTCTGAGAGAGGGCAGGAGTTGCCCAATACTACAATACATGAGTTTGGGATAAAGTCTAGGTAAAAGTGAACTCACCTCAGCCGCTGCCTAAGATGGGCGGAAACGACTGAGGTGCTTGTAAGTGAGGTGTAAGTATATATATGCACTGGGTGGCAGTATACTTGTATTATGTTACCTACAATATTGCTGTGATAACCCTGAAGGAAGGTTATAAGGTTTAAGGAAATAAGATGTTACACTTCTGGTACTTCTGTGCACAGTTCCGGAAGTGGTTCTGGTGGTTCCGAGGCGCAGGAAAGTTCCAAAAGTGGTTCCGGTGCTTCCGAGATCGGAAGGCACGGGAATATTCCGGAACCACTTCCGGAATAGGGGTTCCGAGATCAGAACACTCAGAACACTCAGAACTGTTGTTGTTTGTCAGTAATCTTTACCCCAACTCACAAGAGTGCGGACACCAAGGGCATAGCACAGCTCTTCTTTGAAAAGGTCTTTCCTCACTTTGGACTCCATGACAAGGTTATCTTGGACCACAGTCTGCAGTTTGCCTCAGCCTTTGCTCTAGAACTAGCAAGGCTCCTTGAGTATGACCTCCTCCTTTCGTCCACCTACCATCCACAGACTGATAGAGAAATGGAGCAGGTCAATCAGGAACTGGAAACTTACATGTACCTTCAGATCTTTTGCCAAGGAGATGCTACCCAATGGTTGGACATATTACCTATGGTGGAATTCTGTCACAACTCTTCCATCCATTTCATAATGGGAAAGACTCCATTTAGTTTGATGTTTGGGTATGAGCCGAGCGTTTACCCATCAATAGGGACCACCACCTTCCTTCCCACTCTAGAGAAATGCCTTGGAGACCTCGATGAGGCTTGCAAGGAAGCCACTGCTACCCATGAGAAGGCACAATGATACATGCATGAACGAGTCATGTCCAAATTCAAACCCTGGAAAGTTGGAGATAAGGTATGGCTTGAAGGCTGTAACCTGAAACTCCAATACCCCTCTCAAAAACTAGCCCCTCAACATGAGGGACCATTCGAAATTTCACAGGTCATATCGCCTGTTTTGTACAAACTCCGCTTGCCAAAGACATGGAAAATCCACAACACCTTCCACATATCATTTCTGACTCCCTATCAGGAAACTGCTGAACACAGACCAAACTTTGTTCTGCTTCTGCCAGATATAATAGACAGAGAAGAGGAATTTGAAATTGAACAGATCTTAGCCCATCGGGGTTCTACTCAATGCTGCCATTACCTCATTTCATGGAAAGGATACCTGTTCTCTGAAAACACCTGGGAACCCAAGTCCAATTTAGGACATGCTGTGGACCTCCTTAACAAATATAGGCCAGAGCTCCAATTGCCTTCCCTCCTTAAACCCTGGTGCATGTGTAGAGTTAAGAAAGGAAATAAGGAGTGGGAGCCCAAAGGGTTCCTGTTTCCATCTACATATGACTTGAGTGCACAGCACTATAAAGTCAGTATGAGTCATAAAGTGTCATGTGCAGTATGCACAGCAACACATGTACCACAGCATGAAGTCTGAAAGAAAATGCTGTGGCAGAAGTGGAAGAAGTGTCTAAATAAGGGTATAGGCGGGGCACCATGTGAGCTGAAAGAAGAGAGAGGATCAAGAACATATCTGGTACATGTGGAGGACGACTCCACTATGAATACAATGTATAGTGAGTGAGGTAAGAGTTGAGCGATCAAGAAAAGACAAGGAAAAAGTGTACCCCCTCAGTAGACTGTAACAGTGGGAAAGTGATACCAGGCAGTGGCCTACCCAGTTCCACTGGTTCATACAATGCCAGTCCTTCAATATCATGGTCTACGATCTTTGCCCTTCTCGAGTCCTGGACCTCCCCTGCTCCAAGTCCCTGCACGAACCAGCCTCCTTCCCTCGCCATGTTGTTTGGCGGATTTGGCCCTCTTGCCATCTCTCAACCTCATCTGCCTACTCAACAACCCCCTCAACATATCCCCATTGGACCAAAGGATGTACTTCTCACTCAATCCTTCCTCTGCCTTCTCTCCACCGTGGCAATGAGCTCCGTTGCCGTGCATCTTGCCATCTCTTCCAACACCCAATTTTGCGCTATCCCAACTCTGGTGTCACTCGTTCCTCTGGGTATACCTCTTGAACTCAAGGGGGCCATCTTTGATGCACTCGCTGCCTTTTGCGAGCCTGGAGCAGGTGTTGTGGGTGTAGATATTTGCAAGAGTGTATGGACACTGATGGAGAGAGTCAAGGTGATCAATGTGCATGTGCCCGTATCCGGCCAGGCAGTCAGCACAGGTGCTGTTCTACCACCTGTAAAAGGGGTCAAAGTGGAATTAGATGAAGTGGAGGCAGTATACAAATTATACCCTGCTACCATTCCATTTTTGAACCTGCTGGCTATGCTGTTGCATACGCCAAAGAGACTTTCCCCATGAAGTCTGTTGGCAGATGCGGAGCCGCCCAATATGATCCCCAAGTCTCTGGGCCAGCCTTACCACCTACCTGGCATTGGTCCCTACGTCAGCTTCATGGTGGATAACGTGTTTGCAGGACTGCCATGCTGAGAATACACACGACACTCAGAGAGATGGCGAATGAATGATCTGTGCCTCAAGTTCGTTGAACATGCCCTTGCAGGTTGGGAGATAGAAAATCTTGTTTGAGCAAGTGAAGATGGACTGCTGAGATGAGAAACCATCATCCCATTGCTCATCCATCCTGGTTTTGAAGTGCAGACTCGCCTGCTCACGAATTCCCCCTCCAATCCACTATCCTTTCCTACATTGTCAACAGTATCAATGGTTTTGAGCATGAGCTCCCTTCTGAAGAGCCTTACTTCTTTTTCACAATTATTCGTGTCCTCCACATCATTCACCAAGTGCTCAAAATTCATGATGTCTTTCTTGATGTATTGGTTCCCATCCTTTCCAAGTTTGATAGCGCACCATTCATGGGGACCGTCCACTCAATATTGTTTTACACATCATTCAACCAAGCACTGACGTATGGGACCAAGTATACCCCTGTGATCATGACGTACATATGTCATATATCCAGCATATCCAGAGCTTGTTCTCGCTGTCAGAATCATTTCTCAGCTCTCTTGTTTGACATCCATCACGAGCATGCTCATACTCATTAAATGTAGTCCCAATTCTGAGCGCATTCTCAGCGGTTTCAGGCAGCTGCTGGACATTGATTCATTGGATGACATTGATACGGCTGAAACAACTGCACAGATAGAGAAACCCAAGAGTCACTGGATCAAGCTATCGGGATCATGATCCTTGACCTCCTCATCTGTAACATGGGACATGAAACAATGTACCCCAATTTCAGCCATTTCCATTTCCTCTTGTTCTGCAGTGCAATGTTGGCATACTGCAGATGAGAACCAAGGGCAAGGATGCAGAATGACAGTGCAAGGCAGTGATGCATGCAGAACCACTTTTCAATGTCCTCCCAGTGCTGAGCGTGTGATGTTACCATATCATCTACCAGCTCTGCATGCACCCTCATACATCAGATGTGACCAGGCAATACCTGCACATGAGGGAAGACTTTTTGTGCATCATCTCGCAGTCATCTTGTTAAAGGTTCCAGAGGTGTCCCAGGAGTCATTCATCGATGACAGATTGCGCATGCTGATGAGTGTGTTGATGCTTCAGGCATTCATTGACTTGCACTCTTGGATACTGGACCTTGCTGCTTTGGATCTACATGTATTAATGAACAAGGGATACCACAAGGGTGTGCTGGGGATCCTGCAAATACTATTTTGGATGGAAAACCTGCAGGATGTGGGGAGATGGGGATGTAATTAGTACAGCTGTTTAGGAATTGGATTGGTCTTATTTGCACATTATTGAGTTGTCGTTGAAGCTGGCACTTGGCATGGTGCAAGGTCAGGGTGTCAACGCAATGCTGGTACTCGAGATTCTGTAAGCCAGTGACTTGTTGTAAGGACTGTACTACTGTATATGTGTATGACAATTCTATCAATATTCATCTGTGAGGTAATGTGATGTGATGTGTTGCTGTCATGCCATGTGCCTGTAGCTAGGCAACTGTAGATTACTGTAATTATGCTGTAAAGATGATGTGTGGCTGTGGTTGCTGTTCATAAATCATTGATTTCCTGATGAATCATGGGCATTTCTAGATTTTAGTACTGTAAATGGCAAACCTGTTAGATGTTCAACTTGTCTGATTTGTCTCTTCCACGACCAGACAAAGGCTCAACCAAACTGCTTGTGAAATGATCATTGGGGCTATCAGAAACAATGTTTGCTTGTGCATAATGTTCTGGCACATAGAATATAATGCAGTCCCTGACATCATGAGAATCATCATAATGAAGAAAATTTAGGAGACCTTTGCTTTCAACAGTTTGACAGCTACATAATACTGCTCAACCAACCCATTCCAGCAAGGTATCTGTTATGACTTGTCTTTTTTTTTTGCTTGATACTCTGATGTTCGACTCTCATCCTTGGATGTTATTTTCTTTTCATCACTGACTCATCCAGTTCACTTGTATCCCTGATCTCACTTGCTTCATCAGCAACTAACTTCCACCATGTTCCACTCCATTCCTTGATGTTCTATGCCTGCCCTTACTACACCTACCCTAAACTTGTAACTTGGGTATAAATACCCTGATACCTACTCTGTTGTACCTTAGCTTAGATCTCCTTGAATCTACTCTACTTGTCTCAAGCTCCTTCTGGTTCTCATCCAGTCACTCAGAACCCTTGACCCTTGAACTCTTGTGTTTCTCTGTGGAACATCTTCCTTGGACCTTGTGCTACCATTAAGTGCATGCTTTACTCTTGAACCCCACTCTCAATCTTTCAAGGCTACACTTGTCCCTATCTGGGCCAAGCGTAACAAAAGATCTAAGCTACCCTTTGCAGCTACTGTTGTTGTGGCTTTGCATCACCATTGATCAATGACCTTGTATCCCTGGTTCCCTCTGGGGACTTGCCCAAAACCAAGAGCCCCCCGAACACTTTGAACCCTCTGAAACTTCATCTAACAACAAACATCCCCCCTTTGACCCAAATGTTGCCCTACCCTTCCAACAGAAAGAAGATGACACCCTTGATCTCTCCCACCAACTAACCACATCCCTCTCCATCCCACGCATCCCTACCCCACCTTCTCCCCCTTCCATTGCCCTTACTGGATGAATCTTCAAACCACCTCCTCTCTCCTCACTACCACCTCCTCATAACCCCATGGCCAACAAACCCACTGAACTCTGCCTAGGGAACCCTGAACCCTTTGATGGGTCCCCTGAAACAGCTGAACAATGGCTGAACACTGTCCACTTCTACCTCATGGTAAATGCGGCTGGCCATGAGACCAATGCCAAGCAGATCACATTCACACTTTCCCACATGACCAAAGGATCTGCCCTAGTTTGGGCTAACACCTTTAGACAACAAGTGGTCACCACCGCTACCACCACCTTTGGAACCTTCTCAGATTTCTATAAAGCTTCAAGAAATCCTTCATTCTCAAGGATACTGTTGCCAGTGCCATATCCTGGTTATCAACCACCTGGATGAACCCTCACCCATGAAAGGAGGGAGAATACTTCCCCTCCCTCACTGCCTATACTGCTAGCTTTATCAGCAACACTGCCCTCACCAACATCTAAGATGACAATGTCCTAATGAGATTCTACTCTGGTGGCCTCCCTGCCGAAATCATGCATCAAATCTACCACATGGACACCTGTCCAACCACCGCTAAATTGTGATATGAAAAGGCTGCTCACTTCCATACTCAGTTTGAGGGAGCCAGAGAAGTGACCTGCCTCCATATTGGAGGCTCCCAGAATACCTACTGTTCTTACTCTGCCTCCACACCCACCCCCACCAAGGACCCCAATGCCATGGATGTTGACGCTGTCCATGTCGCCAAGCTCACCCTAGACAAGCAAAAGCAATGCATCAAGAAAGGACATTGTTTCCACTGCTAAAAAAGTGGACACCTTAGCAATGAATATCCCCACTTTCTCTCCACTGGACAGAAGGGAGAGAAGGTCCAGAAAGTCTCCATTGAGGATCTCCCTGAGTTAAAAGAGATCAAAGATAATGATGAGGAGAATGAAGTGGCTATACGAAAGGTTTACTTCTCTTGGGATTTTTGAAACGGAGAACCTGTTCGATGCAAGTCTCTCCTTCCCTTACATGTGCTTCTGTAATTGTATCCTCTTCTTTGAAAGCAATGAAACTCCCCATTCAGCTTATTGATCCAGATCGCATTACCAAAGTTGTCGACACTCACACCCTAATTGACAGTGGCACAGATATATTGTGCATAGATTGGGACTTTGTTTACAAACACAAACTCCCCACTGAGAAATTCTCCGAGCCCATCCCCATATGAAATGTTGACCAATTCACAAACAAGAAGAGAGCTATCTGCTTCACCACTACCCTGTTTATCGATATTGAAGGAAATGCTCATAAGATCCTCTTCTATGTCATGCACTGTGGAAATGAAAATGTTATCCTAGGACTACCTTGGCTTCAAAAAATCAACCCTACCATTCACTGGACTCATCCATCTCCATTCCCAAATCCTCAGACAAATCCTCAGAACTCTACCAAACCCGCACCATGAATTGATGATCCCATAAAATCTCTGAACTTCCCCCTCAATCCCCCCAATACCTTAACATTCACATGGTGCATGATGCCCACCTCTATGAATACCTCCAGTACAAAACTGAATCCCAGTTTTGTCAGCACACTAAATACACCATCAACCACATCATCCGCTGCAGTACCCATTTCATCCCCTTAGATTCCCCCATCATTGCTAAACTCACTACTGCCACTGAACTCGCCATGGCTGCTGAAAAGGCAAAACCCATAATCTCACTTCCCTCTGAATATGATGATTACTCCTTGGTATTTTCCAAGGAAACCGCTGATCATCTACTGCCCTCTCATCTCTACAACCACAAAATCAACCTTAACAACTCTTTCATACTGAAAGTAGAAAAGATCTATCCCCTATCCCCTAATGAACAAAAAGCTACTGAAGCTTTCCTCAAAGAAAATCTTTGAGCCAGAAAAATCCACCTCTCAAACTCTTCCAAAGCCTTGCCATTCTTCTTCGTCAATAAGAAGGATGGGAAACTTCATCCCTGTCAAGACTACCGATACCTCAACGAACATACTGTTCGTGACACCTACCCACTTCCCCTAATCTCCAATCTTGTTGATAAACTTAGGGGAGCTCAAGTCTTCACTAAGTTCAATGTACAATGGGGATACAACAATGTTCAAATTAAGGATGGACACCAATGGAAAGGAGTGTTCATCACTCACAAAGGACTCTTCAAACCATTAGGCATGTTCTTTGGCTTAACTAACTCACCTGCCACTTTTCAACAATTCATAAATGACTTGTTTCATGATATGATCTCAGAAGGATGGCTAGTCATATACATGGATGACCTCCTGATCTTCTCGCCAGATGAAGCCATCCATATTGAACATACCAAACACATCCTACAACAGATGAAAGAACTGGATCTCCACTTGAAGCTTGAAAAATGCTCCTTCGCCATCAAAGAAGTGGATTACTTAGGAATGATTGTTAAACCAGGACAGCTTGCCATGGATCCTGTCAAACTTGAGGGAATTGCCAATTGGCCCACCCTGACAAAAGTAAAAGAAGTTCGCTTGTTCCTCAGCTTTGCCAATTTCTACCAATGATTCATCCCCAACTATTCCACTGTTGCACGCCCCCTTGTCAACCTCACCAAGAAAAAACTCCATTGCAGCTGAGTTTTGCGGTGTTGTTGTTTACTTTGTGGAGAGTTGGGACACTCAGATGAGTTTTGCCCAACTAGACATAATCCTCTTGACAACTACAACCCAACAGACCACAAAGTCAATGAGGGAGATACAGATTAGAGGTCTTGCAGGTGCTTCATCCATAGGACCCTTCAGGGGGTAATGTTATGGTTCACTGAGAGGGTACACTTTTTCCTTAGTCTTTTTGTTTGCTCATCTCTTGCCTCACTCACTATATGTTGTATTCATAGTGGAGTCATCCTCCACATGTACCGGATATGCTCTCAATCTCTTTCTTCTCTTGGCTCACACAGTGCCCCACCTATATCCTTATTTAGACATTTTTTCCACTTCTGCTGCAGCCTCTTATTTCAAACTTCATGCTGTGGCATACATGTTGCTGTGCACAACACTCTATGACTTGGACTGACTTTGTAGTGCTGCACACTCAAGTCATACTTAGGCAGAGATGGAAACCCTTTGGCTTCCTGATCCTTATTTCCTTTCCTGACTCTCCGCACGGACCAGGGGCCTACTGTATAAATACTTGCTCCACTCTCATCTGTACTTTCCTTAAGCTATGTAGTTCTATGCAATACCAGTGTTATTTCTAGTGACCGCTTAGTTCATACCCGAATAGGTGAGACCACTTAGGCTTTGCATTGTCTCGAAGCTTGGCACTTGGACTACAAACTTCACTTATACCCTCACTCTTTCTTCATCCTCACTTGAGCTAAGTATCTTAGTATCACAGCATGCTATGCTGTGGATTACAAAAGAACTAGCTTTCCCCCTTGTCCCTACTTCCATGTAGAGGGAATTTCCCCCACCCATCATATCCTGCCCTGGCAGATTCAGAGTACCCTCTGATTCCGACTCTTCCCCCAAAGAACCCATTGTGTCTTCCTCCTGTTCCTCCTCTCATCTCCCTAGACTTCACCTTCTCCCCAACAAGCACCCCTTCCATCTCCCATTACCCAATAGGTACTCCTCTCCAGAGAATATTGAAGCATTAGGGAATGACAATGCACTCTCGAGGAAGTCAACTGGAGCCAAGGTTGGAACCCCAACTACCTCCCCTCTGCCTCTAATTAGCTGCCATTCTCCCCCGCCATACCACTCCGACTCCACCCAGATCACTGATTCCCCCTAATGAAGAAGTCCCTGTAGTTTTCCATGACGTTGACCCAGAACCAACTGCAGCAACTTTCCCTAACTTTGACACGGCTCCAGAAAATGACAATATGGTTTCAGAGATCAAGGCCGGCCTTCCTGAGGACTTTTCCAGGGAGGCAGAGGATGCTAATAGATGGCTCCTCTCGATGGAAGCCTACTTCACTATCAATGACAAGCTTTTCACAGAGACACCCAAATGCCTTACTTTTGTGAATAAGATTAGTAAGGGCTGTGGAAAGACTTTTGCTGAAGGATGGCTTATGAAGCTGAGAAATGCTCACATACCAAACAAATTAAAGACCCTCGACCAGATCAAACAGGCATTCAAGACCGCTTTCTCCCCCTACAATGTAGCTGCCAAGGCTAGGATCAACCTCTCCAAACTTTGTCAGACTGCTGGAAAAGATTCTGATGGAACTTGGAGCAACGGGTTCACTACATATGCTTCACAGTTCCAGCTTCTCACTGAGAAGTCTGGGATCACTGACAAACATGCTCTCATGGAGTGGTTTATCCATGGCCTTAGCCCTAAGCTTGCAACTATGATCCTTTCTTGCGACAAGATGCCCGACAACTACAAGGACTGGATAAAGAAAGCTGGCCAATTCTCCCAACAGCTGTGGAGGATTGGAGATTTGCGAAAGGGTGTCCCCCATATCCCAGCACCCTCTTCTTGTTTGCACAGAGACCCATACGCAATGGACATAGATGCTGTGCATCTATTGCCAACTCAGCACGCTGAGTATATGCAGAGTAACAAGTGCTTTATCTGTCACAAGGTTGGCTGTAGGTCCTCCAACCACACCAGATCCAGAACCGACCAGGCCTCACATCCCTGCCCAACCACATCCTCTGGACGCACCACATGTCCTACTTACAAAGGCCTGCAACGATGGGCATGAACCACCACCACAACAGAGGAGGAGGATGAACTCTTGGCTTACCTAGAAGGAATGGGTAGCACGGAGAAAGGCGCTGCAATTAAGATCCTCAAAACTGCTTTCGGGAAGGGGAGCTTGTTTGTGAATGGGGAGGAAGGCTACCAAGCCATGGCTGAAGTAAGAACAGCCACTTACCAAGAGTGCTAAAAGGAAGCAACCAGGGCAGTACCACGAGCTAGGGCTGTACAGTTTGGACCATGGAACAATAGATTTTCTGCTATTGCACCAGTGGATCTCTGGATGACCACCCTGGAGGAAGTCCCAGATGATTATCCGGGCATGTATGCAAATGGTGATAATTTCCAACCAATGCTGGAAGTGGACGCAGCTACTCCCGAGGGTCAAGGGATGGGGCTTGGACTGCAATCTTCTTCTCAAGAGACCACCATGAGATACACAGTCAAACATGGAATCAAGGTGGTTAGAGTGGTGAGAGAAGAGGAAGGCTCTCAGAACCAACCAAGGCAGAGTGGGACTCGACCTACCAACCGGATACAGGGTATCCCTGGTTTCTGCAAAGAGGCATGTCTAATACCTGGACGCGACCAGGAGACATGGCCTGAAACTGGAATCAACCAGGGTTTTTGAAGGGTGGGAATGGGTCAACATCATCACCTGCCTATAATATTTCTCATAGGTGTTCTCCAGTGTTCATGTCAGGAAGTCACTCACAATTGATCACCATGCCAGTTACTCTTTACCCCCCTGACCACACTGCATTCCAAAGTGTTGACACAAAAGCCCTTATCGACTCTGGGGCAACCAGATATTTTATCAACTAGGCTATGGTAGTGGCATGTGATATACCCACTACACAACTCAAGACTCCCCTGCGGGTAAGCAACATTGATGGATCACCCAATAAAAATGGCCTAATACGAAAACAGGCATTGGTGCTAATGCAGCTTGGAGAAACCACTGAACTCTGAGACTTCCTTGTTATTGACTGTGGCAAGGATGAGATCATCCTAGGGCTCCCATGGCTCCGAGATCACGATCTGGAGATAAACTGGAGTACAGGAACTGTTCGTATTTGCAATATGGAACTGACCATACAGAAATGAACGAGGGAAAGAGAAGACATTGCAGCCGAGGCCCATACTATTAACATCTTCAACAGGAAATGCCAGATGAACAAAATACAGCGATGATGAGCTCTGTGGTGAAAGCAAAACGTTGATCTGTTACTCACAGCAAAGACCAATGAGGTTCATCTGAAGGTACCCAACATGGAACCGACCATGCAGCAGGAGGAGATACCAGTGCTCATAGAATGTCAAGAGGATGATGACGAAGAGCCAACCAGACCCTCCATTAGGAAAACTATGATTTTGACTTCTCTTGCTCAGGATGTGAAGAAAAACAAGATGGAACTCCCATGGGATTTCCGAGATTTTGAGGACATCTTCCAGAAAAAGGACGACGGTCCCCTTCCACCCTACTGGTCATTTGATCATGGCATAGATCTAGACAACTCTTTCCAACTCAAGGTTGCTAAGGCCTACCTGCTCAACCCTAAGGAGTGAGAGGCATGTAAAGAATTCATTGATGAACACTTGAAAGCTGGATGTATTTGCCCATTGAATTCCCCTATGGCATCTCCCTTCTTTTCGTGTCAAAGAAGGACAGTAATCTTCCCCCTTGCCAAGACTACCAGTATGTCAATGAGCATACCATCAAGAATGCTTATTCCCTTCTGCTCATCAGGGACTTGATGGATCACCTCAAGGGATCTCAATATTTCACCAAGATGGATATTTGATGGGGCTATAACAACATTCAGATCAAGACTAAAGACACCTGGAAGGCGGCATTCATTATGCCCTTTAGACTCTTCGAACCTCTCATCATGTTTTTTGGCCTTTGCAACAGTCCTGTGACTTTTCAGTTGTTTATGGATTTTATTTTCAAGGATATGGTAGCAGAAGGATGGTTGATCATCTACATGGATGATATGTTGATCCATTCTAGGGATCTTAAGGAACACCACAAATGAATGAGGCGGGTTCTAGAACGATTACACAACAATCATCTCAGCCTCAAATTAGAAAAATGTACTTTCGACATAACTGAGGTTGAATTCCTCAGGATGGTCATTAAAGAGGGTATCATTGCAATGGACCCTACCAAAGTTTTGGCAATCTCTTCCTGGGAACCACTGACGTCAGTTCGTGCAGTCCACTCATTTATAGGGTTCTGCAACTTTTACCACAAGTTTATTCTGAACTTCTCAGAAATTGCTAGGCCGATCTTGGATTTAACAAAGAAAGGGAACAACAAAAGGCCTTCAATCTACTCCGCAAGGCCTCCACTTCCAAACCCATACTAGTGATGCCAGATACCTCCAAGCCATTTTTTATAATGCCCAACATGTCTTTAATGGCCTCTGGAAGCATACTAATCCAGAAGGATGCCAATGGCGATTTACACCCTTGCTGCTACATTTCCAGCACATTCTCACCAGCAGAATGTAACTATTACATCTACAACAGAGAACTTCTAGCAGTTATATGCATGCTAGAAGAATAGCAATATTATCTGACTGGAACTGACCAGCCCGTAACTGTGCTCACAGACCACAAGAATCTGTGTTACTTCAAAGACCCCTGAAAGCTATCTAGGTGGCAAGCTAGATGGCTACTGACATTACAGGACTACGACATCCTGTTCCAACATGTGCCTGGGAATAACATGGCCCCAGCAGATGCTCTCTCTAGGAAGGATGCATTGGACACATTGGCCAACAATGCTAAAGTCACACTACTCCCTGGGGAGTTATTTTTGAAATGAATTGACACTGACCTTCAGACTGCTATTGAGCAGTCAACCACCCATGACAACTTTGTCATCAACCAGCTTCACCAGCTCCACAAGGGTACTTTGGGGATCCCCTGCTCCTCTATTCATGACTGGTGCTATGATGATGGCATACTCTACTTCATGGACAGACCCTACATATCCAAGGCTCACTGGAATGACCTCCTGTTATTACTGAACTGTTAATCAGGTACGACGTGACTACTGGTGGCCTGGACTTACCTTCTTTGTGTGTCGCTTCATCCAAGGCTGTGCCACATGCCAAGCCAACAAAGTCAACACTCATCCCACCATTCCACCACTCACCCCTCTCCTGGTCATTTCCTCCTGTCCTTTCCAATGTTTGTCAGTCAATCTTATCACGGACTTGCCGCTGTCTCATGGTTTTGATTTGGTTATGGTCATGGTTGACCATGGCCTTACTAAGGGGGTAATTTTCACCCTAACTCACAAGAGTGCGGACGCCAAGGGCATAGCACAACTCTTCTTTGAAAAGGTCTTTCCCCGCTTTGGACTCCATGACAAGGTTATCTCAGACCACAGTCTGCCGTTTGCCTCAGCCTTTGCTCTAGAACTAGCAAGGCTCCTTGAGTATGACCCCCTCCTTTTGTCCACCTACCATCCACAGACTGATGGAGAAATGGAATGGGTCAATCAGGAATTGGAAACTTACCTTCAGATCATTTGCCAAGGAGATGCCACCTAATGGTTGAACCTATTGCCAATGGTGGAATTCTGTCACAACTCTTCTGTCCATTCAGTAACAGGAAAGACTCCATTTAGCTTGATGTTTGGGTATGAGCTGAGGGCTTACCCATCAATAGGAACCATCACCTTCCTGCCCGCGCTTGAGAAACACCTTGGAGACCTCAATGAGGCTCACAGGGAAGCCACCACCACCCATGAAAGGGCACAACAATATATGCATGAAATGAGTCACATCCAAATTCAAACCCTGGAAAGTCGGAGATAAGGTATGGCTCAAGGGCTGTAACCTAAAACTCTAATTCCCTTCTCACAAACTAGCCCCTTGATGCAAGGGACCATTTGAAATTTGACAGGTCATTTCACCTGTTTTATACAAACTCCACTTACCAAAGACATGGAAAATTCACAACACCTTCCATGCATCACTTTTGATTCCCTATTGGGAAACTGCTAAACATGGACCAAACTTTGTTCCGCTCCTGCCAGATATAATAGACAGAGAAGAGGAATTTGAAATTGAACAGATTTTAGCCCATTGGGGCTCTGCTTGACACTGCCACTACCTTGTTTTGTGGAAAGGATACCCATCCTCCAGGAACACCTGGGAACCTGAGTCCAATTTAGGACATGCTGTGGACCTCCTTGATGGATATAAGGCCAGGGATCTGATTGCCTTCCCTCCTTAATCATCACCACCATTCTCACCAAGCTCTTGATGTCCACCTTGTCGCTTAATGCAATATCCTACCAATTACCAATCCACATCTACTGACTTCCTGATTGTTCCTGATGAATCCTCTTCACCTCCACGTTGGAGAACCCTGCTATCGCCTGTGCCTTATTGTCCATATCTGCTTATCGAGACAGCCCAATTTACCAATCTTTGGGAATCATCTTTCATACATACACCACTGGACAGACACTCCATGCCCAACTCTTTCCAGATGGGACCCTGCCTGTCTACACTGAAAATGATGCTGGAGCTGTGACCAAGTGATTTCAGGCATGATGTTCTTTTTTAACCACATCCAACAGTGTTGTACATGATCCTTTAGTTCCATGTTATGCATCTGGTGCAGCATTGTCTGCACATTCACAATACTGACATTCTCAGTTCCTGGATTGCTCTGCATCACCATTGGAATGATAAAATAGAGTCAGTACCTAATTGAGCATAGCAACATACTTACAGCCAAAGCTTTCTATGGGCTCAAGCTAGTATGACAAGATAGGCTGGGAGTTCCGATTGTTGTTCTAGACCTTCATCCCCAAAATGTGTCCAGAAAAAGGTCTGATTCCAGTGTGCAGTGCAAGACCAAAACATAACCATTTGTTGTGCCAGTCCACAGCCCAGATGTTATTGACACTGGCAAGCCAGCAGCGACATTGTTGAAGCTCAATAACTGCTTCCTTGATGGAGTCTACTGTGTGGCCTTGTTCTCATGTCTGAAGGAGTCCAAGGCCTCTGTGGATTTCAATGAATTTAGTAGTCTCTCATCTTGAAAGCTGAGTCAGCTGCATCATGATGACCTACCTGATCATACTCATCTGTGTTGATTATCTTCTAAAGCACTTAAACAATTTGACAGTCCGAGTCTGTCTAATGCATGGTTCACAGCTATCATATTTCTAGTAAAGTATGATTAATCAAAGAACAACTAATCACTGTTGACCATTCAGCTGATTGCCTTTCTATGATTGGGATCATCAATCACCATGCTTCATGCTGAGGATGCTGGGTTCAAAAATACTGTGCCAACTCTGTATCTGAGTATGAAATATATAGGTGTTTCTGAAGATAACATGAGTTCTTGTATCAAGTTTCCAGTCCTCGTGGTGCTCCACCCCTCTTGCTGGATGACAGTTGAGGATTGGCAAACATGGCCTTTACTTGGCTGGGTCCTTGATCACATGCCAGAAACTACGGCAACATCCCTCCTGAACAATGCTGATCTACAAGACCTTATCCAAAGAGCTTCTATAAGTGAATATAATGAACACCTCCTGGATGGGCATATACCTGTGCTCATTAATGAGATGGTGGGCAAGGGTGCAAGTTTGTGAGTTTGTTCTGACATTGTGCTAGCTTCTCCTCTGGAACACGATTAGCGAAAATACACAGAGCAGGACCTAGCAGCGATACTGTTCCCAGATCTCTCACCACTCTTGCCACAGACCACCCCAACATCCTTGCTTTCCTTGCTACTGTATGTTGAAGCAACAGGAATAAGGTAGAGGATTACCTAACACTCACCAGGGGTTGAGAGGTGTTGCTGCAAGCAATGGTTGTGGTAAGAACACAAGATGTTATTCAAACTCAGACGACTGAGTTCCAACTTATATACTACATGGAGCATGTGACTATTTCCATATATGGTACACTACACTACTACTAGTAAGTAATATAAGTAGCATTGAGAGCTACTATATGGTGCTCGATCAACACTGTACCCCTCCTCGGATGAGGGACTCCAACCCCCAAACCTGAGCACATATTCCCTGCTCAAGAACATCCCTCCACTTCAACACCCTCCCATCGTTCTCATAACATCAAGTGACATGGCACAAAGGTTTCATTTGGATTACCTAGCTCCTCAGCACGAGCTGTGGGCAAACATCCTGAGGGATATTGAGGAAAACCATGACAAGCAACTCCATTTCCCTCCACCCATTGCTATAACAAGAACTTCGCAGCAATGCCCTCACCGTCGCTGTACGGTTTACTGAGGAGTTACACTTTTTCCTAGCCTTTTTGTTCGTTCATCTCTCACCTCACTCACTATACATTGTATTTGTAGTGGAGTTGCCCTCCACATGTACCAGATATGTTCCCAATTCCTTTCTCTCTTTTGACTCACATGGCGCCCCGCCTATACCCCTATTTAGATATTCTTCCTGCTTCCACAGCAGTACCTTATTTCAGACTTCACACTGCGGCACATGTGTCACTGCACATACTGCACATGACACTTTATGACTTGGACTGACTTCATAGTGCTATGCACTCAAGTCATACTTAGATGCAGACGGAATCCCTTCAGCCTTCTGCCTCTTATTTCCTTTCTTGACTCTCTGCATGGACCAGGGGCCTACCATATAAATACTCGCACTGCTCTCAGCTGCAGTTTTCCCTAAGCTAGTTCTACACAATACCAGTGTTAATTCTAGTGACCACCAAGTCTAGTGAGCACATAGTTCATACCTAGATAGGTGAGACTGCTTAGGCTTCACATCATCTCAAAGCTTGGCACTCAAACTACAAACTTCACTCATACCCTCGCTCTTTCTTCATCCTCGCTTGAGCTCAGTATCTTAGTATCGCAGCATGCTACGCTGTGTGTTACAGTCACCTGGATGCTCCTCCTGACCCATCAATGTAGATGCTCTCCCTTCTTTACCTTCTACTCCCTCTTGTCCCATCCTTAGTCACTGTTTCATCTGCAATCAGTGAGGACACCTTTGTGCAGACTGTGGACACTACAAATGTCCCTTCTGTTGAATGACTGCTCCTGGCCACATATAGGCCTACTGTCCTCGGTGTTGTTGTTTACTTTGTGGAGAGTTGGGACACTCAGATGAGTTTTGCCCAACTAGATGTAATCCTCTCGACAACTATGACCTGACAGACTACAAAGTCAATGAGGGAGATACAGATTAGAGGTCTCGCAGGTACTTCATCCATAGGAGGGGGTAATGTTACGGTTCACTGAGAGGGTACACTTTTTCCTTAGTCTTTTTGTTCACTCATCTCTTGCCTTACTCACTATATGTTGCATTCATAGTGGAGTCATCCTCCACATGCACCAGATATGCTCTCAATCTCTTTCTTTTCTTGGCTCACATGGTGCCGTGCCTATATCCTTATTTAGACATTCTCCCTGCTTCTGCAGCAGCATCTTATTTTGGACTTCATGCTGCAGCATACATGTTGCTGTGCACAACACTCTATGACTTGGACTGACTTTGTAGTGCTGTGCACTCAAGTCATACTTAGGTGGAGATGGAATCCCTTTGGCCTCCTGATCCTTATTTCCTTTCCTAACTCTCCACACGGACCAGGGGCCTACTGTATAAATACTTGCTCTGCTCTCATCTGTACTTTCCTCAAGCTAGTTCTATGCAATACCAGTGTTATTTCTAGTGACCACAGAGTTCAGTAAGTGCTTAGTTCATACCTGAATAGGTGAGACCACTTAGGCTTTGCATTGTCTCGAAGCTTGGCACTTGGACTACAAACTTCACTCATACCCTCACTCTTTCTTCATCCTCACTTGAGCTTAGTATCTTAGTATCACAGCACGCTATGCTGTGCATTACACCCGCCCCTTCCAACAAGTCTCTTGGGACCTTATCACTGATCTCCCACCTTCTGCTGGCTTCGATTTGCTTTTGGTCATGGTCGACCACAGACTTACTAAGGGAGCAATTCTTTGTCCCACGAAGAAAACTGTCACCACCCAAGGCATTGCCATGTTCTTCTTCCACAAGGTTTACAAACACTTTGGGCTATATGACAGGATCATCTCAGATCATGGTCCACAATTCACCTCCACTTTCGCAAAGGAACTTGGAAAGCTCTTAAACTATGACCTCGCCCTCTCCACTGCCTATCATCCTCAGACAGATGGCAAAACCAAACTAGTAAATCAAGAAATTGAAACTTACCCATGCATATACTGTGGAAACAATCCAACTTCATGGTCCGAACATATGACTCATGCCGAATTCACCCATAATTACTGCACCCACTTGGTTACCAACCAATCCCCATTCTATCTCATGATGGGATACAAACCCTGTGCCCTTCCCACCATCCTTGCTGACTCCACCCTTCCAGCCATCAAATCTCATCTCAAAGATCTCACCACCACTAGAAATGAAGCCCTTGCTGCCCACGAACTCACCTGCCAAGTAATGGCTGCCTGAGGAAATTGAGGCTTTGTCCCCTTCACCAAAGGAGACAAGGTCTGGCTGGAAACCTAAGAAACCTGAAATGCCACTCCCCTACTCTGAAGTTTGATCCTAAACAAGAAGGACCCTTCACTATCACAAAGGTCCTATTCCCCCTCACATACCAACTCCAACTACTGAAGACCTGGAAGATTCATCCTGTCTTCCACACTTCTCTCTTATCTCCCTATTGCAAAAATAGTGTACATGGTCCAAACTTCCCTTCTTCACCACCTGACCTTATCCAAGGGGAAGAAGAATATGAGATCGAGAAGATCTTGCACCACCATGGACCTCTGTCTTGCTGCATGTTCCTGATCTGATGGAAAGGCTACTCTGCAGAAGAAGACTCCTGGACCCCAGAACAGAATTTAAATAATGCCAAGTCTGCCCTCCTTACTTATAAAAAGCTCCATCCCTCTGTCTTCCCCCTCCCCTAGTCTCTCCCATCCTCTCCCAATCCAACATGTCATTCGAAAAACTCTCCATCTCATCTACCTCCTCCATCACCACTTCGTCCTCTCCTGAATCTGCTTCTTCCACCCTCACCGACCCCACATGGACCTCCACCGACCTGGGATTGTCTTCCTCCATCACCTACCACCTATCCAACCATCACTACCATTCCCAAACCAATCACGCTCCTTGCTCCTACTCCCCTCTTCCCTGTAATCTTCCAGTCTATGCCACCAGCATATCCAAACTGTCCACTTCGCTCTGCCAGCCCCCGACCTGTTGTTGCGACAGAGATCCCTCTTTATGCCAGCAATATCAGACCCAGAACTCCTTCCCCTCATTATATAGATACCCTTTCCTGTTATCTTTTAGATTCTTGTCTTGCCATTCCCCTTGAGTCCCATATGGACATGAACTCTGCTTTCCTCACCCTCTACTGGGCTTACCTTCAGACCCAATGACTTACCCTTGTTACCAACAACATTACTGTATTCAATACCGCCACCCTTGATAGACAATGGGTCACCTCTACTCAGGCGAACATACTCCAGAACCTCCAACAGGCAATGTATCAGATGGAGTTCAGCGAATTTGTCGCTGACATAGATAGGTACACCTTAGAGCTTGCCACAGCTCACATTTCATCCACTCGTACCTACCCTCTCAATCACCTGGCCCTCTCCTCCACTGCCTCCTCTACACCATCTGCATCCTCTGACCCTCTTTTCCCTGAGGAAATTGCTGCCATTTCTCATACTGAACAAGCCTATAACAACCAGAACACACCTGCCCTTGAAGCCTTAGGACAACACCCCCTCCTTCCTTCTCATCCCCTATACTCAGAAACTTGCTACCAATGCCGCCACCTTGGACATGTGTGCTGCAACTGTCCTGTCTACCAATGCCCCATTAATGGCTGTTGCTGCTAGGCCCCTGGACATGACCAGCACAGTTGTCCCCATGCTGGCCCCATCCCTCCCTCACCAACCACATCCCCCCTGCCAGTGGTCCAACATGTACCCGTCCTTCCCTAGAAAGCTATATATCCAAAGGTCCTTCCTCGACCACTTACTGCTCCCCTCAACAACAGTCTTTGTCATCCTCTTCTGGTTCTTCCTGTGGTTCTTCTCGCCACTCCTATTGTTCTGCTCGTTCTTCTGGTTCCCAGCAAGTTCATCTCGTTTTCCCTCCCTGTGCCACCACTCCCTATGGCAGACCAAGCGACACTGAGTATGACGACCTATTCCTGATGATGGGTATGCCAACATCACTGGTTCCCCAGGCCCCACCTACTCCAGCCTCTATGATTAAATTGTCTTTCAACACAGTTTTAAATCTAGTAAGGGGGTAATGTTATGACTTGTCTTTTCTTTTTACTTGATACTCTGATGTTCAACTCTCATCCTTGGATGTTATTTTCTTTTCATCACTGACTCATCCAGTTCACTCTTATCCCTGATCTCACTTGCTTCATCAGTGACTAACTTCCACCATGTTCCACTCCATTCCTTGATGTTCTATGCCTGCCCTTACAACATCTACCCTAAACTTGTAACTTGGGTATAAACGTAGAGTCTATTTAGACTTACAATCATACAGACCCATGGATTACCTAATATGTTACCTTTTACATTCATTTTTCATAACATTACACCTCAGTGACTAACTACCACAGTCTACTGAGGTGAGACTATACCACTCTTTAGGTTACACTCCTTTACTGATGAACTGTAGTCCTACTGTGCTATAGGTAATTCATCTAGTGACTAACTACCACAGTCTACTGAGTCCTACTGTGCTACAATAAATACCCCAATACCTACTCTGTTGTACCTTAGCTTAGATCTCCTTGAATCTACTCTACTTGTCTCAAGCTCCTTCTGGCTCTCATCCAGTCGCTCTGAACCCTTGACCCTTGAACCTTTGTGTTCCCCTGTGGAACATCTTCCTTGGACTTTGTGCTACCATTAAGTGCATGCTTTACTCTCAAACCCCACTCTTGATTTTTCAAGGCTATGCTCATCCCTACCTGGGCCAAGCATAACAGTATCTGGAGGTGCAGCTGACCATAGTAGAGTAACAGACCCCCAGGGACAATACTGGATTCCAAACATGTATCCCCAAGGGTGCAGTGTTCATGAATACAGGTGATGGTGTTGGCAAAAACATTCCATGGCATTTGAGCGCTGTTCATCGCTTGTAACAGCATGCCAGAGTAACAGGTGGCTCAGACTGTTGTTTGGAATGTGATGGTTTGTGAGAACAGTGCAGATGCAATGCAATGGGTGAGGACAGCAGGGAAGAGCTGAGCGCTGAGCGCTGAACTTTGAGGAGAGAAGTGACACAAGGACTAATGTTGGAATCCTGACTGCCACACTGGGTGGAAATGATGCTAACCACATGGAGTGCTCTGTTGAGCAACTTGTTGCTAGCCTTCTTAAGCATAGCAATTGTGGCAGCACAAGCTCAAATCAAATCAGCAGGTAATAAATCAGTGGGTAACCAGTCTTTGTACATTGCTCTACACATGAGGCCAGTGAGAGGAGGCCGAGAGGGAGTGGATGGATGAGAGAGGGAGTGGTTGGGCAAGAGTGTGGAGCTTTCTTCAGCCTGGGATGGGAGTCCAACCTGCCAGGTAGGGTGTGAGCTGCAAGGGTGGGTGGTAATGCCTTGCAGGCACATGTGTGTGGCAGTCGGGCTCGTACACTCTAGATCCAAGGGAAGTGAGCTACAAGGCACTGGAATGGGAATGGAGGTGCACTGAAACAGGTGAGAATGAGCAGTGCAGGGATGATGAGCAACAAGGTGGTAGTGCAAAGACAAGGTGCACTGCCACTTGCTTATGTTGCTTGTCCGAAGACATTGCTCTGTGGCTTCACTTGTACCTCACTGAACTACCACAATGCTTGATACTTGGGGAAAGTGATTATGTAATTTTTCTCATCATATCCCATTTTCAATCAGCAAATCTATGGCATGTTAAGGTCTCACCAAGTTTCTGGCACCTGGAATCACTCCAAATGGCCAAGCATGCCCTACCACTCCACACCATTAGCCAGGTGAGAAGTTCCTTGATCCTAAGTACTTGTTTGCGTGACTACCCTGAGTTGTCTAGTGCCATGGGAATTGAGGTCATTTGCAGGGTGTTATTCTAGGGCCCTCCTTGATGCAGCAAGATGCTACATACTTGCAAAAGCGATGGCCAACACGTCACAGGCAAATTTCATCAGCCTCAAGGGCCCCAAGTTATTGAACAAGGTGCTTTGGTTGGATGTGGGTTAGAACATGCTGACACTAATCAGGTAATTTGGATGAAAGCAAGCAGGTGGTTCAACAGGCATCTCACACCCTTGCACATTGTCACCCAGTGTCATCATTTTCGACAAACTCGACCCCTTGGTCTCAAGGCAGGGCAACAGCCTGGTGCATTCCCTTTCTCATCCCGTATACCCCACTTATGCCATGCCATGCATTCAGTACACCACATGGCCACCATTACCCCTTGCATCAGCAATACAACAATGCCCATGTCCCCCCTTGATAATGTATATCCATTGCCAGCAGATCAAAGACAGCCTCACCATTGCCTACATTTGTCCAGAATGCTGACCCCTACGCTAGGTTGCATCACCATTGATGCTGTCAGAAATTATTGTGTATGGCTGTTTGGACAACCATTATCACCAGAATCTCGTCCAGGGTATGAGCTACTGATGTAGTACCTCTCCATGTTCACCCCACTTGGGCTTGGTGTGCTGACAGACACTGGTGTACCACCATATAACTGCCCAAGTATGTCATCTCCAGCCTACTGGGGATGGGTGCCAATAGGACATAGCTAGTATTTGTTGAAGCAACAGATATATGGTAGAGAAATACCTGACACTCACCAAGGGTTAGAGGTGTTGCTGCAAGCGATGGTTGTGGTAAGAACACAAGATGTTGTTCTAACTCAGACGACTGAGTTCTAACTTATATACTACATGGAGCATGTGACTATTTCCATATAAGGTAAACTACACTACTACTAGTAAGTAATATAAGTAGCATTGAGAGCTACTACATGGTGCTTGATCAA